>JAVSBV010068878.1:0-10338 GCA_033117975.1 Parotocinclus spilosoma
GACTTACAATTAATACAGTCTTACAATCCAAGCAATTGTGGGTTAAGGGCCTTGCTCAGGGGCCCAACTGTGGCAGAAGTGAGGTTTGAACCTTCTATTGTGGACCTTCTGGTCCATAGTCCAGTACCTTAACCACTAGGCCACCACAGTCCCATGGTAAATAGTGGTTTAGAAGTTAAAAGATTGGAGGTGGGTCCTTGATCAAGACCCTTAACCCACAATTGCTTGGATTGTGAGATTGTATCAGCTGTAAGATGATGGTTAAGGATGGATAAGGGTGTCTGCTAAATGGCCAATGTGAATGAACCCCTTCTGTGTAGCTTTTTCAGTTTTTGTCATGTCAAAAGGTGAATTTCTGTCCAGTGGTGTCCAGTCAGGCCCTTCTACCCTTCAGAGAGCCTGGTATACATAAAAAACATCATTTAATTTGAACTGCTACTTTGCATTGGTTGCTATAGGACGCATATTTATCTGATTTAAAACGAAATTTATATTTAACACTGCTCATTAAAATAGCTTTGTTCTATGTGCAACATTTGGTTATATTTTGACTATGAATCTATTAACAAAATAACAAAGATATGATTTCCACTACGGGGGATGTCCATAGCTGTCTACCCCTTCTTAGCATACAGAAGAAGGTGTTAAGAAAAGGCATGCTTATTTGTGTAGATAATGGCAAATGAGACTTGAAAGGAAACTTCAGCAAGGTCAGGCAAGTCTACATACAAATGAATAAACTGTTTTCTGGCAAAAGTGCGGAAGACAGACTTTATATCCAAATGAGTATAAAGGTCCTAAATGTGAGTTTGGCGTTTACTTAGTGTTTTGGCAGCCCTGGCATTCATACGTACATAAGAAATGAGTGATTGTACTTTGTTGGTTATGGTTAGATTAGTAGATGTGTGGATTATCTGTAAATGCTTTACATGGAACAGTAAGCTATGACAAATAAGAAAAGGTTGTTATTTGTAGTTGCACTTGTGGGTTGTGTGATGGGTATTTTTGAAATCCATATAATAAATGAAAGTCAAGCCTAAGTGTTGGTGGTAAATTCACGGTGCATTTAAAATATTTGGGTAAGTGGGGTTAGCAGTAGGGGTACACACTATATGCACTGCCACCACCATGCTTTACTGTGGCAATGGTTTTCTCAAGATGATGAGCAAAGTTTTGTTTGGCCATACATGGCACTTTTCAATAAGTCCAAAACTTTAATGTTGGTTAAGTCAGACCATAGTACTTTTTTTTGTCTCCAACATATCTATTAGTAAAGTACAAATGCTATTTTTTTTCCAAGAAAGGCTTTTTTTCCCACTTTCTGTTAGGGTTCCTACCTAAATGCCATTAGAGAGTTACCCGCCTTTCTTGTCGGTTGCCGTTACAGATCAATCGGTGAGGCGGTTTATATCCGGTAGTCAATTTGCGAGCTGATGACGAACACCTGGTGCCCCGTTACTTAAGTGCTGGTCCTTGCGTTGTTCGTGGCCAGGTCTTTACTTCACCCGACCACCGGTGCACACACGCACGCGCACAGACCTACACTCTGGATGTTTGCTTGGTCATTTATGGTCAGTTGGTAACATCCCGGGGCTTATAGTGCCAACGGACATGTACGGGGGAAACCCCTGAGGTATGTAGAATTTTAGGAACACATTGAGGGTTTCTGTTCTGTACTCTTGCGCTCCTCGCACGCCTGAGCTCACGCTCTTTCCGTCCTCGGCTCCTACCGAGTCTCATTCCCACCCGCTACGCGCTCCCATTGAGACACGCTCTGGCTCCACTCTCCCGGCGAATCCCTCTGCACTTGTCCCAAATGTCCAAATCAGCGCGTTATTGTGCTCTCTGCACATCTGCCCCATTTTGGCGCTTCGTTGCTTTTCGCGACCAGTTCGCAACACAGCGGCGCCTTTTTCCTTTTGTTTTATCTGTGTTCGGGAGCTTTTCGCTCTGCCCTTTTCCCCCTTTTAGTTATTTCTATATGATTTCCCCATTCTTATTATATGTTGTGGGATTCCCTGGTCCCCGCATACTTGGGTCCTAACACATATCCGTAACACTTCCAGCCCAGAATATATCTTCTGGAAAATATTGTAGTTGCTTTTTACACAGCTTTTTTGCATCTCAGCTGCAGATCACTCCATCAATCCTTCACAGTAACCTTGGACCTCATCAGCTTTTCTGATTGTTGGCCTCCTTAATCAGCCACTGACTTGATGATGACTTCTGATCCTTGCCTAATGAGAGTCGCAGTTGTGCCATATTATTTCCATTTTTTAATACTAGATTTCATTCTCTCTGGAATGTTGAATATAAAATGGATTATATACATGAGTCTAATGGCATTACATAACTTCAGCAGGCTCCATTTTTTGCGGCATGCATCCTCATTAGACAGGGGGATGTCACCTGTTAACACCATACAAAAAACAAACTCAACAACACATTCAAAAGTTAGCCATTCAGTTTTCATAAGTGTGTCTGAAAAATAATGGAACTCCATTATGTCCATATGATCACAGAATTAACCTAAAGTTTAAATATTACTTGCTTTTTGTTGGGGTTTTTTTTTCAAAGAAAAATGTTCTAAGATTTATGGGCCAACATCAATTTAAAAGAAAGCACGATTTACCACAGAATATCATCAACCCTGATTATTGTGAGGAGTTTATAATGTTGCTGTATAATGCATTACACTTCCCTGTTATTTTATGTATTGCTCTTATATATCTATGGAGCCCTCTGATTAATATTTTATCCGTAAAGTTTTTTTATGAGCTGTTTCATCACAGGAACATTTCCCTGTATGTGCATGCATGTAAAGGGTACACAGAGAGTAATCAGATAGACATGTTTGCATCATTGTTGTTGTTATGTGTGTGTCTGCTAGTAATAAAAATTACTCACGTAATATAATCGTGTAAGACTTTCATTTAGATTAGTCCAAAAAAGAAAAAAAGAAAGGAGTTGCCCTATAAATGCTCCATTAGCAATAAATCTCAGAACACATATCCTAATTACTAAGTGCTTGAAAATGGTTCAGGCCAAGACAGGGGTGTGTAGTGAAGGTGCCAACTGTGTCTGAAGGGTGGACAATGAATCTGTGGGAGCTGCTCGTGCTTGTCGGTGGATAAAACAATCCTCACTACTGGTATCCTCTCTGGGCCGTCCGAAGCCTGGGTACGCATTTCCTCACAGAACCACTTGCCTCAACACCTCCCAACAGCTAGATCAGAACTTCAGGAAATGACCATCCTTCAAAGTCTGTCAACTTTGCAAAATGGCTTTGAGTGCATCGTAGAGGCATGTCTAACAGTCAACAAGATATCACCAAGAGGTACACTACCCAAAAGTATCCCCTGAGAGATATATTATAGGTTTCTCTGATTATTTACATATCTGCCCTAGACGGAACTGCATGTCGAGTTTTGCAGCAATCACTGCATACACTTCTATCTGAGTGTGTGTAATTGTTTTTTTATTCACTGTATGTAAATGCTTTCTGTTCTGTCTGATCTATCAGTCTGATTACTAACATGCATGCATGGTCGTCTGCAAAAGTCTGCCCACTTTTAATAAAATTGCATGCACAGAACAAACTTTTCTATAAGAAAAAAGTCCTGTGCGAAGGTTAGGCTACCGTTCTATGGGAAAGTGTTTTTGCGAGGTCGTAGTACTAAACCACGGTTTATTTCCTGAGGATCTGGGTTTGAATGGGAAAGAGAAGGTTGAATTGTGTTTATTTGGCATGAAATGTGGTGTTTGCATGTCCTCTATTGCCATGCATTAGATCAGCTGCCATTTCTAAAGTGCCCTAGTGTGAATGAATAACTAAATAAGTGCATGTGATTAAATAAGAATAAATAACTTTAATTAAAGTTGTGGTTAACTTCTTTTTAATTAAAAAAATTTAATTAATCAAGGGTATTACATTTCTGTGTATGGCTGTCTTACACAGAAGTGGCATATAATCCAAACTTGCTAAGGTAGAAGCTCAAAAAAGGAAAATATATCCAGTTTTGCTCCAAACCCAGCGAGTAAACCATGACATTTTTCCAAGTTTTACGTTTTTACCCACATTACCTTTTACTACAGTAACATAACTTTTATGTAAGACGTTTTAATTTATTACATTTTTATAAAAAATTATATGTCCTACAACTATGTCCTAAACCACGAACTGTTACATATTAGAAATTAAGATCTGTTCTATGCACGCTTGTTAGATCAATTGAGAATTGCATAGAAACTCTGGTATCTTCCAAATAACCTAAATCAACAGTTGCGCCACAACTTTCAAACTTACTCCGCTATGAGACCAAGAGAGAGCGAGCAAGAAAGAGAGAAAGAGAGAGAGAGAGAGAGAGAGAGAGAGAGAGAGAGAAAGGAGAGTGAGAGAGAGGAGTGAGATAGAGAGGAATGAGAGAGAGAGAGGAGAGAGAGAGAGAGAGAAAGAGGAAAGAGAGGGAGAAGAGAAAGTGAAATGGAAGATAGCGATTGAGATAGAGTGAGAAACAACTCCTTCACTGTAACAAATACACACATTCGGAACACAGCTACAAACAAATTCCCGGATAACATACCAAATTTCACCCAATTAACAGACAAAGAACAATATAACATCCTATTTGGAGAATCAGAAAAAACGCAAACCCACTCCTAAATACCTATCAGAGTGAGAAAGAGAAAGACAGGTCCAACGTCCTGCACGCACCACCAACACACACCATAAACACACACTACACTTACCCACCATAATAACGAGCTACACTCACCATAAGCGTGGACACAGGGAAACACACAGGGAAACACACAGGGAAACACACCCGCACAGAGAGACTCGCACAGAGAGACTCGCACAGAGAGACTCGCACAGAGAGACTCGCACACAGGGAAACAGAGAGACAAACGGTGAGACAGACAGAGGGAGCTGTTCTAACATTGTGAAAGATAAAGTCAGAAAGAATACAGGGTTAGAAGGACAGAGCAATTTATTGAGGAACGGACAGACGAATTTATTAACAAATGGACAGACCAATGTATTGGCGAATGGACAGACGTATTTATTGACAAATGGACAGACCAATGTATTGGCGAATGGACAGACGTATTTATTGACGAATGGACAGTCCTATTTATTGACAAATGGACAGACCAATGTATTGGCGAATGGACAGACGTATTTATTGACGAATGGACAGACCTATTTATTGACAAATGGACAGACCAATGTATTGGCGAATGGACAGACGTATTTATTGACGAATGGACAGACGTATTTATTGACAAATGGACAGACGTATTTATGAACGAATGGACAGACCTATTTATTGATGAATGGACAGACCAATTTATTAATGAATGGATTTGTCACTTGCATTCGATAAAAGGCGATAAAACCTATGAAAAGATCCAGATTAAAATGAGCACCTTGGAAACTCTAAAATTTGAACAGGACACGATGAGTCACAGGCACCCTGACAGATCTGTAATTCTTCCAGCACAAAAAGTCCACGTGATGTAACAGTCTACCAGCGTGCAGTCAGCAGCCAACAAAACACGTCTCACTGCACTGCTGCTCCGCATGAACACAGACATGCTTTACTGCTGCCTAAAATGGCCATTACCATTCAGTTACTCTGATCATGAGTCAAACAGCATATTTCAACATGGAATGCAAAAAAAATATATATTATATATACACGAATCACTTTCTATCGACAAGGCAAGCTGTACCACTTGTAACTGAATGCAATTCTCCAGTGTTCTGCAGATTAAACAGTTGAATATTTCTATGCTGAGTATTAATGCACATAAATCACACTGGTCTGCAGGCTTTGCTAAAGTCAAACAAAGGTTCTTAAGTTTGTTTAATGTGTTAATTTTACGCCAAAAACAGCATCAAGGGCTGCTCACGACCAGAGCAAAGTCACATCGATGCTAGTTATACACATTTACATTGGTCCAATTCAGAGCAACTAATTAATGAATGTGAGAGGAAACCAAAATGGCTGGAGACGTCTCACAATTGGTTGATAGTCAATTTGGTCGATGGAAAAAAGGCCACGATTCACTCATGGTTTCTCTCTTTACCCCTTCGAATTTATTCACAGCTACCGAGGACCACACCATGGCCAGGATCTGTTCTCCCATTTCCACCCATTATGTAAAAAAAATAAATAAATAAAATCATAACAAATGGTATTTCGAAATTTAGATCCAATAACTTGCATCAACAGTTAATCCAAATTTACGATGGGGATACGTTCAGACAAATCCATGGTCAGCTGAATTTACTGTAAATTGAGGACTTTAATACTATAGCCCAGCATATACTAAACCCATTTAAACACGACCCATTTTCCAACGCCATGTGACTACCTACATCACGCTCTGCTGACTTCCTCATCTGAATGAGGGAAAGTACTCCAAATTAAAATGTCACCGTATGGTTTCTGCAGAACGTGCGTTTATATTTACTATCAGATTCCAAAGCCAAGTTGGAAATATCTGTACAGAACCAAGGCAGGAGCTACAATTAGGAAAATTGGAAACAGGAAAAACACTCCTAAAAATCTTTCCGGTTTTCCAGTAGTTACTGAAGTTCAAGATTTAACTTTCTTTTTTCTCCCTAGTAATACTACTACTAATACTCTAATACTAATGCTAAATAATAATTATAACAACAACATATTCAGAAAAGAATGCAATAGCAACCCCCGCATGTCCCACAACTAACCAACATCACATCCAGGACATGCTAATGGCTGGGTGTTCCCCCAAAAAAGTTGCCAGACCGTCTGCTAAACCTTTTTTTAAGAAGCTAAAACAAAAAACAATAATAAAAAAACAATTGGTAATAAATAGGGATAGGGTTTAAACAAATGTTACCACTCTTACTACTACATTAAAAATCTGTACCTGTAAACTCACTGGCATCTTAGATTGTGAGCTAAATACCAAATCAAAAAGCCTCAAACACACAAACCAAAAAGTTTTATTAATAACAGATCCAAAAAGTTTAATGTTATTCACCAGAAAGGTGTTACAAGGAGAAACGTTTTCAAATATCAGTCCATGTTTCTGAAAGGGATGTCCTAAGCAATCTGCAACCAAACCTAGTGACTTATAGTAGCTGAAAGAGAAAATGTTTAAACTGAGGCACTTCTTAATACCACATGGATGTTGGGCTGTCATGCATGCTGTTCTTCAGTAGAAAACATGAAAGATGGAAAACCGAACACATCTGTGACATTAACCAAGAACCAAGAACCAAGGTCACTTACAGCAGATGAAAGCCAGAGCTGCTTGTAAAGAAACCCAGCTGGTGATTAATGACAAACTCCATGTGCTAATAGGACTGTCGCACAAATGGCAGCTCTATTCTGGGACTTTAGTGTTCAACGTTCTGAAAGTCTTCACACTGAGAGTTGAGAGCGGCATGCTGGAGATAATGTGATGAAAATGCAATAAGGTGCTGCAGATGGTCTTTTGCTGTTCCATTTGTTTAGAGCTACTTAAGAAAGTTTCAAACTAACTGGCATCATCAATTTAGTCACATCTCACAATAGTGGAGAGACGGTTTCTAAAAACAATTATTACTAGTGGAAGATTTTCTGAAAAGGAAAAAGCTACGCCCGCTTATACGAATACTCTGGCCTTTATGTACCAATGATTCACTGTGACGGGACTGTGCATGACAAACATACGTCTTCAGATTTTACACAAAGCTATGTCAAGACCCCATATGAGCCAGAGTTGACAGTGGCAAGGAAAGCTCCTATATAAGAACATCTTTAAAGGAGCCAGAAATATACAGAAGCAGAGTATAGATAAGTCTTAATTTTCTAAAGAAAATTCATTAAATTCAAATGTTTACACTTTGAATGAGTTCTGGTACTTTCTAAAAACACTAATGGATCATCTGGGAGGGTGCCCGACCTCCAGCATGCACCCAATTTATTGTTTCAGTTACCGCATTATGTTTTAAAACTTGTGCAATAAATTAGTCAAAATTTGTCAGATTTAAGTTGGTTATGTCATTTTTATTCATTAAAACAACATTGACAAAAGATGACGTTTCTATCAGAGGTAGCCATACTTTTGTCTCAGACTGTAGAGGTCTCGATGGATACAGTACAATATCTGCAAAGACAAAGCAACTCAAATATAAAAAAAATATGAAATAATTTAAAGAACCTGCATAAAACAACAACAAAGACAACCCACTGGTATTCTGTGCATTTTACACTCATTATGAAATGCTTTTAATATTATTTTTATACAGCTATTAATGATGATATACTTCAAAAATTAAATATCTCAAAAAAACCTTATTTTTGTGAGCACTATAAATGTGTGTGTGTGTGTGTCAGTCACACAGAGCTGTCACACATCAGTTGAGTAGTATTGTACTGCAGAAAGTAGTGTGTTGTTACCAAAATGCATAGAAAACGGCAACTAACAACAAATGAGAGACAGACCATCGTAACCCTTAAAATGTAGGTTTTTCCTATAGAGACATTTTCAAGAAAGTCAAGATGTTAATGAGTACAGTTCTCTTCAAAAGGAACTCAGAAACGGGGGGAAACTCTGGCAGACCCAAAGCCACGACTGACAAACATTCTCTAGTATTAGTAGAACATTTTTATTTTATATTTTCTAATATTAGTACGACTAAAAATCAGGAATAAACCATGTAACTGACCGAAATTGAAAGCGTAATATCTCTGAAACTGAAATGTACAAGCAGCAATAAGTCCGACATTGACAAAAGTAGCTTACAAGGTGGACCAAGTAGAAAAGTCCATTAAAATGTATTGAAATATTAAGTGGCAAGAGAAAGTTCATTCCCGAATTAAATAAGTGTGGTGAGGCAGCGGTAACGCTAAGTGAGAGCTCAGATTGTCTTTGAGCAAGACAAACTTCTTCCATTGTGACAGCACTCAGGAAAACGGTCTGAATGTAATACTCTTGCCCTGGTGCTGATTACGCGACTCGTCAATGGAAATGTACACTCTCATCCCTGGCCTATCTCTTAAAAAGCTCCAGAAATCCCACAGTGAAAGCATCCGGAAGCCTCACTCCTCCCCCCCAGTCCATCTCAACAAGCGAGAAACATTAATAAAACAAAACAAAGCACACAACAGAGTGTGAGCATGCAGCATGCAGAGCAAAGCTTCAGATTAGAATATGAGGTATTTATAATTCATGTCATTGTTTCCTGCGCATTTGATGGAGCCAGAATGGAGGCCGCATGAGCGCTCAAGCCATTAGCATCCTCAAAAAAATAAATAATCATGATGATAAAAACTAAAGGGGGTGTTGAGGGGCACAAAACGGTTGCCCAATTCTCAGCACTGTTTCTAAGCAACAGGAGGGGAGGGATGAAGACAGTTGTGCATTCTTGGGATAAATTATCCGTTTTTTGTTTTTTTTTTTATCTACCACCAGCCTCCAATCATTGACATTACATCCCTATTTTCACTGGGTTTTAATCATATTTACTATTGGTCCAGTAGTCTTATTTACTCTAAAGTCAATAATATGAGGATATTCAGAAAAAAAAACAAACAAAAAAACTTCTAAGCAGCAATAAAAAGCTATTTATGAAACTGCTAAGTGGAAATTTCATTAAGCAATCAGCCAAATTGTTATACGTGTTTATCATTTTCACACCTTTGCTGCTACAAACAAAAAGGACTTTTGGAAACAGTTTTAGAGAATAATTTGGGAGAAACTCAGAGCTCCTTGTCTGTGTCGTTTTCCCAATTTAAGCTCACAGATGTGTTGGCTAGCCGTGTACGAGTATATTTAAACAAAGTGGTGGAGCTCAGCACAGGTACCTGTAGCTACACAAATCAAGTCAAGTCACATTTAATTTTATAGAGCGTTTGACAATTGTGCAGTGTCTCAAAGCAGCTTTACAATAGTATTACCTTAAAAGATCAATCCCAAATTGAGCAAGTCTAAGGTGACAGTGGCAAGGAAAAACTCTCTGAATACGGAACGAAGAAAACTTCGGGAGGACCAAGTCTCAAAAAGGAACCCGTCCTCCTTGGGTGGCCTAGATGTTCATTGAAATAATTAAGTTGTACTAATAGTACAATTAAGTCAATAATCAAATTGTATTTAAATAACGAAATAGATTTAAGATAACGAGCCCTCAGCGGTAAATCAGATGTGGAGGCACATTGTCTCCTAATAACTAAATGATTTACATTTACATTTACGGAATTTAGCAGACGCCCTTATCCAGAGCGACTTACAACTTATATATTCTTACAATTCAGGCAATTGTGGGTTAAGGGCCTTGCTTAAGGACCCAACTGCGGCAGC
>JAVSBV010068889.1:0-10338 GCA_033117975.1 Parotocinclus spilosoma
CTTGTTTTTTTACAGTATTATTACTTCGCATGCTGAGTACCTATACATTGTGTTGTAGATCGTTTCCAAAAACCTGGTTGCAAATTTATTTTTATGTTTTTATTTTAATTTATGTTTGTGCGTTCGCTATACGTGTAAATCGTACAATAAAGGTTTAATAGACATTTAATATGTTAAATAGCACGTCCCCGTCTTGTAACACAGGGCATGTGCGTTTAATCGGACGTATGTATTTAATGTATTCATTATACAGGACATGAACAGAGACAGGTTTATTGTTGGACTGGAATCGATCATGTACACAGAAAATCTTGTTACACCTTTATTGTTATATCCGAGCATCTGAGTGGGACGGAAAGAAGCGAGGGAAACACCTATACAGCACTTTAGCATGCCAGTACATTTGAGAAGACTACACCACATTGTTTATGACATGAAATAAGAAACACCCTCTTGTCCAGAGCAACGCAGACGTCAGGACCACCGATGGTGTGACGTTCACAGAGGGGGTCCAGTGGTTCCTCATACTCAAACTTACCTAAACAGACACACCAAGGGTTTCGATAATAACGTTCTTTTAGACGTACCTCGAGATGGGATAGCAGCCACAAAGATACAACACAGTTTCATGCAGATGTACGACCACAATTAAGCGCCCGGTCCGGACTGGAATGCCTCTGAGATCAGAGTACAGATGGAGCTAAAAGCAGCGCTGGCGAGAGCGTTAAATCACATGCGCTACACGTACACGAGCTACATTAAAATAGATTAAAATCCTCCGGGACTGGGTTACAACTACGTCACCTAATTTCATCACTTCCAACACGTTACAGGACATGACACGGTTCGAAATGAGTGTGTGCGTTTGGCGCTCCGCTCGGCGTCTTCATCCCTGCTCTTCATCACTGGCGGTGTTTGAGCGCTCCTGGAGAACAAAGTGATTGTGATAATCGAGGCGGAACCGTACCCTGACCTAGACGCCTGAACAGGTTTCCTCACCTCCTCTTGTTCGTCCTCCGTATCGTCGTCGCTGACCACGGGTTTGGCTCTGGTTCTTCCAGCTCTCCTCCTGCCCTTCCCCCTGTCGGCACCACGCTCTTTCCTGCCCAGCTTGATCTTCACCTTCACCGAGCGTGCTACACACACACACACACACACACACACAGAGGGACACTTTAGAGACTCCAGTTGCCCTAGCGCAGATCCACAGTTAAGTACGGTGGAGGATCTGGACCCTGCTTGTATTCAGGACTCACACTCCGATTCAGAACCTTCATCCTGCTCCTCCTCTTCTTCCTCACTCTCCTCTCCCTCGCTCTCCTCCTCCTTCTCGATCTTCTGCCTCAGGCTGGTGAAGACCGACTGCAGCACGATGGAGTCCTCATAAATCTACACACACACACACACACACACACACACACACACACACACACACACACACACTTGTGTATAAGAAGTTTCAAGCAACTTTGAGCAAAAGTTAAATTTATACATTTTATACAATCCAAGATTTTATTGTGTGTTATCTGTATATATATATTTTACCCTTATTTTGAATCTTTATTTTATATAATTTTTAATATTAATGTTATATCTTTATTTTATATATTTCTAAATCTTAATACTTTACCTACATTTCAAATATTATCGAACATTTATTATGGATGACATTTTTTTACCTTTTTATTTCATCCTATATTTATTTGTACACGTTTGTCAGTATTATTATTATTTTTTTTTAATTATTTTTGTTAATATTTTTTCTCCTCTCTAAAGCCATTACTGTATTTATTCCTTCGATTTTAAACAGATAAGTTCAGTTTTAATTCAGATTAAATCCTGATGCATTTCACGCTTACGTCGTTCTTTACGTGTTTATTAAAAATTTCATGTATTGGTCATGAACACGTTCGTTATCTGTATTTATTTTTTTTTTTACACATATAAATAATATGATTGCAATTTAAGAATGCATTTTTTGTCCAAAAAAAACCCAAAAAACATTACTTTACATTTAGTTTACATCCTTTGAATGTTTCCGTTATTTATTTAATATAATGTATTAATATTTTCTAAAATAATTAAATATTTATGTTAATTAAATATTTATATATGTTATACCTTTGTGTGTGTCATATTTTTTTATTAACGTTATTATTATTCAATTGATTTTAATAAAAAAATATATATTTTTTGGAATTTTAATTTTGCTCCCGTTGTTGTTTGATTAAAAAAAAAAAACAAAAAAAAAAAGATTCGTTTACATTTGTTGTTGATTTAATCGCATTTTGTGCTACATTTATTTACATATTTTTTAGGATTTGATTATAATCTCTATTACTTTGACCATTTTCAAATATTTAATTTATATTCTGTAATATTCTTATTTAATTTATTGTTTCGTTATACATTTAATTTATTTATTCCATTTTTTCAGCTCACCATTACAGCTGCTCCTTTTTTAAATGTACCACAGTAAGACCGTGCATGTGTGTGTGTGTGTGTGTGTGTGTGTGTGTGTGATACCAGAGACCCCTCCAGGTTGAACGTCTGAGCGTTCTGACACAGCAGCATCACGTCTCTCTCCAGGTCGTTCAGGCTGCGGTAACGGTGGCCCCGGATTCGCTCCTACGAAAACGCGGTGCCGTACGTTAACGTTAGCGTCGTTTACAATTGTACGTCATGCGTTCCGTGGGACTGACCTTGATCTTGCGGAAGTCGACGGGTCTGCGGATCAGCTCGTAATATTCGGGGAGCTCTTTGCGAGAAGGCAGCTGGATGAAGACCTCGCTGAGCTGCCGCCCGTTACTGCTCGAGAGAGGGCGGATTTACTGGTACGAACGTAACGAGGTGTTTCTTACGTACGATTCGGGGCTCGGACCCTCACCTCTCTCTGTACTTAATAACGGCTTCCACGATCTTCTTCATCTTCTTGGTGAGGCTCGGCGGGTTCGGGGTTACTTTGTCCGCCGGAGGACGTCCCCGCTTCTTCTGTCTCTTACTGTCCTCGTCTTTCTCCCTCCCCCCTCGAGCCCCGGACGTGGACGGACCAGCGTCCAGGTCGCGATCGCGCTTCCTCTTGCGCGTCGTCTTTTTGTGACGGACCTCCTCCTCGATCTCGTCCAGAGTTCCCTCCTCTATCGCCTGCAAACAGTCGACAGACACAACCCCAGACGTCACCCGACAAGCCCGGTCCGTAAGTATGACCGACTGGGCCCTGCAGCTCAGGGGCCCGGGACCCAGCTACGTTAAGGTTTTGCACACTTCTGACCTTCAGCCACTGTTTCTCCGTGAGCGAGTCGCTGTAGTCCACCTCCTTCCTCTGGCGCGAGCCCCGCCCGAACATCTTCTCGGCCTCCTCCTCACAGGTCAGCCTCTCCACCTCGGCGTCGTCCTTCATGATCCACGTGGGAAGCTCGTCCTCCTCCATCAGCCGAGGTTTACGCTTCGGGTTCCGAGCCTCCTCCCGGCGCCGGTCCAAATCCATCCTCTGTACAGGACCGAGACAAAAATCACACCCACATGCAGCGGGAGGGTCAGAGAGACCCGAACCCCCGGCCTACGGGTCCAGGGTCCAGTCATCTGAAACCCATGAACCTATGGGACCGTAGTGCTTGTGTTAGAATTCTTTATTTTTTTATTTAATTCAATGTTTTTTTGTAATTTAATTAATTAATAATTAGAATAATACAATTTATACCTTTTTTTTTATTATTTATAAAGCGCATTTATTTTATGTTTATTATAAATATTACTTACATTTTTTTTTTTTTTAAGTTTTGATCCTTGTTATACTTTTTGTCTTTCGGACTTTTTTTTTTTTTTTTCAAATTTAAGTCAGTTCTATCAAACATTAAATAAATGATTCGTTTTTAATTATTTTCCTTTGAACGTTTCCGCTATTTATTTCATATAATCTATTAATATTTTCTAAAATAATTAATTTTTTTTATACCTTTGTGTGTCGTATTTTTTTATTTATGTTGTTTTTATTCAATGTATTTATTTATTTTTTTGAAATATTTTTTCATTTAAATTTTGCTCCTGTTGTTGTTTAATAAAAAAAAAATTAAAAAATTATATATATATATATGTATTTATTCATTGATCTGTTGTCATTTGTCGTTTTTTATATTCAGAGCAGCTTTTTCGGTGTGTTGGGTTTGTTCAGCAGAGTTTGGTATGTTCTCCCTTGCATCTATTTCGTAATTAAATACACTTCAGACTCAATGAGCTTTAAAAAATGTACAGTTTAGTTTTAGAGGCTGTTTTTAAAGTTTTATCTATTCACATAACGACTGAATCCATAAAACTTTTGTTTGGGTTTCGTTTTTTTGTTTATACGAAATAGAGGAGAAGAAACAAACCATGAACTGATCAAACTCCTCTTCACTCCTGGCGATCATCTGATTCACCGTCTCATCGTCTGGAACTTCATCTTCCTCCTGAAGCACAGTCACAATAACGAGAGACTGAGTGTGAGAGAGAGAGAGACAGAGTGAGACAGAGTGAGACTGAGGGACAGACGGAGACGATTTGGGCCATGCGGGGGGGGAAGTGAGACCTCGTCTTGTTCCTCGTGCTCCAGGATGGCCTGTAAGAAGGCCCGGCGCTCGTGGCTGGAGGATTTCTGGTCGAACATTCCAGCCTGGATGACCTTCTGATCCACGTTCAGTTTGTATTTGGCAGCAGCGAGGATTTTTTCCTCCACGCTGTTCACCGTACACAGGCGTAACACTCGAACCTCGTTCTGCTGCCCGATCCGATGGGCTCGGTCCTGAGCCTGCAGGTCCTACAGACACACACAGAACATCCAAAAAGGTCCAACAAAGTCCAGTAAGGTCCAGCAGGGTCCAGCAGGGTCCCGGGTCAGAGCAGCGACCCAGAGGGTAGTTCTATATTCTATATATCTATATTATTTTTTTCTGTGGTCACATTTACGGACATGCTTTTTATTAATATTAATATATTATTAATATTTTTAATATACATTTTAGTAATTTTTTTGGTTTATGTAGTATCATTGGTGTAGAACTGGCATTTTTTTTAAAACAAATATTTGATTATTGATATTTTTGAAGCTTGTATGTGCACCTAATGTTTTTAGTAAATGCTGGTAAAATATTAGTACAACTTTTTTTAAAGGCTTTAAAACGATCAATATTTGTATTATTTATATATAACATTTTAATAAATATTTTTAGTTAGGGGTTTTATAAATACCTATGATTTTCGTATATTAATTCCACATATTCTGAATCATTTATAAAAGTTTTGGGAAGCATTTTATACTAGATTTGATTTTCAGTAAAGCTTTTATAATGTGTAAATAATGACAACAAATTTAACAGATATTTTATATTGGATTATGGGCAGTATTTGTATTATTCAATTTTTTTTTAAATAATTGTTTGGAATGTTTATTGATTTTTTTTCACCTGTTTAATAACGGGGTATTAAAGGTTTTATAAATATAAATATATTTTTATTTTTATTTATAAATATAAATAAAAACCTTTAGAAACATTTTGTAGTTTGACAATATTTGTATTGTTTATATTTATCATATAAAATAGCTTTTTTAAAATAATCGGCTAGGGTTTTTGAGGGGTTTTATAAAAACGTGGATTTTATTTTATTGATATGTTTTATTAAAGATTTAATAATCGATTAATTATGATAAATATATGTATTTTATTATATGATATTTATTTTGTATAATTGGTTAGGGATTTTTAGGGGTTTAGTGTTTTTAAAAACATTTTATACTAATATTTATAATTTTAGAACTGTTAATATTAAAAAAGAATGTTTACAACAAGTAAAATAAATAATAAAAAAATAATAGATGGATAAATAAATAGTTAAATAAAAATAATTTTATATTACATTAAATAGCTTTATATAATTTTTTTTACGTTTTTGTGGTTAATAAAATTTTTTAAACCTTTTTTAAATGTGTAGAAAATCCTCTTTTATTTTTTTTTTATAAATGTAAAAGCGCTTTAGTAAGTCAACTTCATAAAATAAATAAATAAATCATTGTTAGTAAATGTTTTCTACTGGACATGACCGGACCCTGCCGTACCTGGTGAGGGTTCCAGTCGCTGTCGAAGATGACCACGGTGTCGGCACTCTGTAGGTTCAGTCCCAGCCCCCCCGCCCGGGTGCTCAGAAGGAAGATGAAGTACTGCGACTCGGGGTCGTTGAAGGTCTTCAGGAGCATCCCACGATCCTCAGCTTTCGTGGTTCCTACAAACACAGAGAGCATAAACTTTACCCCACCACCACCGTGACCCGGGTTCAAATCCCGGCCCGACTGGCCTCAAATACAACACCTACCGTCCAGACGCAGGTATTTAAAGTTACGGTAAGCAAAATAATCCTCCATGATGGTCATCAGTGACGTCATCTGGCAGAAGAGCAGCACCTTGTGATTGGTGGCTCTGAGTTTTGGGAGGATCCTGTCCAGCACCTCAAACTTTCCAGAGGCCCGATACAGGTCAGCACTGGGTTCAGAAAAAAGATTATATATTAAATATCATATTATAAAACGGTTTACGTCTTCGGTGCTAATACCAACAGACTTCACCGCAAAAACAGAACATCAACAAAAAATAGATTTAAAAAAAACAAACAAACTATTCACAATCATTTACATCATCGCAGAACACGGAGTTTGTTATTGTAAAAAAAAGTTGTTAATGTTATTTTTTTTCTCTTTTTTTTTTATCCTGACCTAAATCGAATTGTATTTCAGTTTGATTGCACAACATAAAAGATAAACAATATTCCAATAAAAGTACAGATTTAACACTCAAAGCAAACCAATCGATTTCACATCTCGTAATATTTATTATTTATTATTATTTATTATATTGTGGAGCTTTAAAGAGTTTCGATTTCTGCAAAAATAGAACCTGAAATATCCTCAGACCTTCACTCCGGCCTTTAGTTGCTTTGAAGTTACAATCAATCCATTTTTGATTAAAATTTCCTGGATTTTTGTATGACGAAATAATTTGGGGGTTTTTTAAAAAATTATTTTTAAGATTTTTAAGATTGTAATTTTAGATAATAGAATGTAATAATAATGTTATGAATGAATAAAGAATAAAGATAATAATGCTTGAAATTAATATTTTATTATTTTATGGATTCAACCATTTTTTTTTAACCATTTTTAATAATGATGTGTTATTACAATTTTCTGGATTTTTCTATTTATTATTAACTTTTCGGTTCTGATCTGTTCAGAAATCTCCTTTATAATTTTCTAGTACCACATTTTCTCTGATGTGTTTATCGACTTTTAGGACTTTAGAACTCCAAACACAAACCAGCACCAAATATGAAGCAGCTCTTTAGAAGTTTGGTCTGTACAAACCTCACGTTGATCAAACACAACAAACACAACGACAAACACAACGTTGATCTCTAAAGACTTCAATAATTACATCTTACAGATCTAACTTTAGTCCTGAGCAAAACAAACTGAGCCCTCGTGAAAAACAGTTATTTCATTAAAAAAAGTAGTTTTAGGACAGACCCACCCTTGCACTATTCCACCAGAGAAGCCCAGGTGCTCAGAAAACGACTCCTGCAATAAATAAAGAGAACATTTCATTACCAAGGTGAAATGTTCGTATGTTTTTTGTACGTGTGTTGAAATAAGGACTTAAAAACAAAGAAAAGATCGACCTATTTCCTTTCATTTGGTTTCATGAACATGTCAAGCCACAGAACGCGTTCTTTGTGTATTTTGGGATTTGGCGGCCACTCTGGTGAAAAGATGTTACTGCAGGCGTCTGGCTGTGAGTGAGTTACCAAAAGGTCTGGGATCGGTCATGATGTCATGATGCTGTACCTCGATCTGCTGGAACATGTAGGGATGGTTACAGATCTTTCTCAGCTGCATGATGGTGTTCATCAGAGTTTTAGTCCCACCTTTGCCCTGAAACAGACAAACGAGGTCATAACGGTGATCCATACGACACCTCCACCGACTAAAAATAAAACACTTTTCATTCTCTAAATAAAAAGAGCAAGAACAAGAACACACTCAAGGTTTTTATTACGATCAGGCTACATTTTTTATGACCTTTCTCCCTGAAGAAGCAGCTGATATTACTGGAGGAACTCCTGTTCCTGCTGGCTTTATACATTACAATTAATGTTTCAATTTTCATTTCAGTTTTTGTATTGTTTATCATTTGAAATGACTTTTTTTGTGAATATTTTAAGGTAATTTCTAGACCAGGATTTCGTTTTTAATCATTAAATCAATCAATAATTTTCTGTAATTAAAACATAATTATTTATTTTTTTATTTCTGTTTGTATGATTATTTTCTTTTAATTTTTAGATTTCAATGAATTCAACCATTTTTTTACAATAAAATGTATTTTTTTTTTTATTTGTACTACAAATATTTGCATTGTTTTTAGAATTTTTAGATTAGTTTTTTTTTTATAATGATTTTGTGAATGACGTTTTCTTTGCAGGATCTTTTTAGCATTTTATATTTTACATTTTTTTTAATTTAAGTTAAGTTTTTTGTATTTAATTAGTACTTTTTTTTTTTTTTTTTTTTACTTTTTAAGACCCTTTAAAAAAAAAATCCTAACCAATTTTTTTTGTTCATGGATTTTTGTATTAGTGATTTTCCTATTTTATTTTAGATTTTCAGATGATTTCGTGAATTCCTTTTTTTCCATCTACATTTTATTAATACGCCTTTTTTTTGTTGTAACTTACGTCCGTCCTAACGATGATCATATGATCCGATCGTTAAAAAGCGCTCGGATATCCGATTCAAATCCGACAAACTAACCTTCCAAAGGAACAGGTGAAGTTTTTGGGGGGATTTTGGGGGATTCCGGGTGGTTTTGGAGGCTACCTTCTCTCACCTTCTTGTCTTTTTCGGAGCCGTCGGTGAGCAGAACGCCTTTGGCCTGCATGTGCCTGTACAGAACCCTCTGCAGCGCCGACATGTCGCATTTAATCACGTACTCGACCTGCAGGGGACACAGGGGGACACCGTCACGTCCACCATCGGACCTCATATAAAGGTCAGAGACGAAGCTGTGGGTACGGGACGCTCTCCGGACCTTCTCGGGCAGCTGAGCCTCCACTTCTTTCTTCAGCCTGCGTAACAGGAAGGGCCGGAGCACTTTGTGGAGGCGCCGGATGATCAGGATGGTCTCCTCTTCGTTCAGGTCCACCTGGGAGAGAAGGAGGCGCTCGTTTAGACGTTTATTGACCGAACACGCGAGAAGCCAGGTAAGACCGGGACCTTCTCTCCGGTCATGGCGAAGGGGGCGTTGAACCACTGCTCGAAGGTGCTGCAGCTCTTGAAGATGGTGGGCAGCAGGAAGTTGAGGAGCGCCCACAGCTCGGGCAGCTTGTTCTGCAGAGGCGTCCCGGTCAGCAGGACCCGCCGGGGCGCCAGGTAGTGCGTGTTCAGGACCTGGGTCAGCTTGCAGTGGTGGTTCTTCATCCGGTGGCCCTCGTCCACGATCATGTACTTCCAGCGGATCTGGAGCAGAACGCGGGGCGAGTGAGCCGGGACCTCCGTCCTACGCCAAGCGCGAACGACCGAAAGTCGGGAAGCGTTAACGTTACCTTGGCCAGCACCTGCTTGTCCTTGATGATGTACTCGTAAGTGGTGAGAAGGACGTTGAACTTGCCGCCGCGGAGCTGAGGGACGAACGCTCGCCTGGCCGCTGGAGATCCCTGAGGGGAGAGCGACGAAATCGGATGAAAAAATGAACCGAGGAGACTCGAACCGTCGGCACACAGGGCAACGCCACTGACCTTATAGGAGACTTTGACCACAGACGGAGCCCATTTATCGAACTCGTACACCCAGTTGGAGAGAGTCCTGTCCAAACATCACATCCAAAAACGAATAAAGAATAAACAAAGCCAGGTTTTTCCTTAATGAAACGTACGGGTTACGTACGAGAGCGGCACGATGATGAGATAAGGCCCGTTGAGACGTTTGTATTCCATCAGGTAGGTGATGAGAGCGATGGTCTGGATGGTTTTCCCTAATCCCATCTCATCGGCTAAGATTCCGTTCAGATTATTATTATAAAGAGACACCAGCCACTCCAAACCCTTAATCTGGAAAAAAAAAACATCTGGCATCATGAGCTTTTTACATTACAATTTAAAAAATATACAGTCGATTCCGATTAATGGGACCAAATCCTAAAGTACAGAAACAAATCCTATTATATACGTGTAATGTTATTTACGCTTATTTGGACCAAAATGCCGCTTAATCGGACCAAAGAACGTGTACAGTATGTAATATCCGTGAAGAAACTCTTC
>JAVSBV010068900.1:0-10338 GCA_033117975.1 Parotocinclus spilosoma
CACTGGTAGTTATACCTACACTGCAGCATAAGAGAGAATATAGGTTAAAACAATGCTGGGATTTCTCACTGTGAACCTGCAGGAAGGCTCTGAGAATGAGGAAGAGGAACATGATGAGGAGGAAGAGAATACAGACTACCTGACAGACTCGAACAAAGAGAACGAGACAGATGAAGAGAACAATGTAAGTATGCTTTAGTTCGGAGGATAAGCTCTTAGTATGACTTGTCAAACAGGAAGCACCTTGATGTCTGAAGTTCTACTGTTGCTCTGTAGGAGGTGATGATTCGAGGTGGGGGTTTGAAACACGTGGCCTGTGCTGAGGATGATGACTTTATTCAGGCTCTGGACAAGATGATGCTGGAAAACTTACAGGTATGTCTAGTTTAAAACATATTTCACAAATTCAGCTTTATATAATAGGTGTGCATATTAGGTAGAGGCAAGTTTCAAGTATTGAATGATGACTCATTGAAAGATCTTGAATAACTGATGCCCCATGTAGGAAAAGAGATATTAAACAACTGTCACTAGGCTGCAGCAACAATTCTGCATACCGTGATTTTGCTGAGGCAGAGTAGGGCTAAAGTTATGAGTATGCTAAATGATGAATCCTAAAAAACTAATGAAAGGTCTGTTAAGCTACAGTTAGATAATGTGTAAATCAAAAAAATCATGTGTAATTTGATTAAATTGATTGAAAACCTGTGTAATCATAAAAGTAAATCAACTCCACGCACTTGTCTAACAGTGTATTTCTCTCCCTCTATCTATTATGTGACAGAAAGCTGTCACAAACAATTCACATTGTTTATCTGAAAGCACAGGAATGAGTGGTTTACAACCTGCATTTTGTTCTGAGAAACAGACCGTCAATAGAAATGATTGTTTATGACATTAAACATAACCTTACTATAGACGTTACTATAGTCGTATAGTCTTCTATGCCACTGCAATGTAAATATAATGGGTGAAGAAAACTGTGCATATACATGTATCAGTGATACAGCTGGAAATGTGGAATGCTAACATCCACACAGCAGCTGAAGTCTAAAACAAAGCTACAGAAATCCATGGGTAATTTTTGACATCCATGTTGCACATGAAACATGCACAATATGTGAGGATTTGTTTTCTGTTTTGTTTTTTTTCTGTGAGTAGCAGCGCAGTGGTGAGGCAGTGAAGGTGCACCAGCTAGACGTTGCTATCCCGCTGCAGCTTAAGAGTCAGCTGAAGAAGGGTCCTGCCCCCTCGTGCGCTGCAGATCCCGAGACTGACATTGACACCATGCAGTTTGTCATGCTGACCAGGAAAGGCAACAAACAGCAGGTCTGTATGAGTCTGGCACGTCTTGGCTGTGGAGTGTGTGGCTTTGGCCAAACTTTAGGGTGTGCTCAGGAAGTGGCTTGAAGAGAGCAAACAGCGCACAGACCTACACACTGTTCAGCCCCTGTTCTGCAGTACTGTACAGCTTTCACATTTCTCTTTACTCATGTGTACTGCTCTCTTACATAATGGCGCCCATTCATAGACCAACCCTATTTGTACGTGTGTGTTGACTGAAATTCTCTTCCTTATAGTTCAAGATCCTTAATGTGCCTCTGTCGTCTCATCTGGCTGCCAATCACTTCAACCAGCAACAAGCAGAGCAGGAGGAGCGCATGCGTTTGAAGAAACTGACTTTAGACATCAATGAACGTCAGGAACAGGAGGACTACCAGGGTGAGAGGCCCTAAATCCTGAAAGATCTGAAGAAGATCTGTTTTGAGGAGTGGATAAAAATCCCTGCTGCAGTGTGTGCAAACTTGTCAAGAACTACAGAATAAGTTTTTTTTTTCTAAATGAAAACAAAGATTTCTGTACCAAAGTTTTGTGTTGTATCAAACACTTATTTTATGCACTAAAATGCAATTTGATGATTAACAAATCGTACTATGTAACTCTCATAGTTAAAGTGTACCTACGATAAAAAATACAGACCTCTCCGTTCTTTGTAGGTTATAAAACAAAAAATCGGCAGTGTATCAAATATTTCCTCATTGTACATGATGTTTTTTTAAAATATGCACATAGTATGTTTAGTTTTTTCTGTATATAGAGTAAGACAGAAGCGACAAGACACAAAGGACTGAAACTTTTACATTTTTAGGCAGCATTAAAATATGACACTATGTCACAAATATGAAAATGAGTACATTGTGCAATTTTCCTTAAATTAGAAAACAATAAGAATTGAGTACAAAGAAACTTTACAAATACGTAGGCCCAAAACCCAAATTGAACAAGCTTAGGGCGACAGTGGCAAGTAAAAAGAGAGAAACCTTTGGAGGACCACTACCAAGGCGTCACTGTGTAGTCTGTTAACAATGGTTGATGGTTTTGTAAACATTTCATAAGGATGTACTCGCAAATGACATTCGGTTGCTAAATCACTGAATGTTTGTTATAAAGTGTTGACTCCACCTACTTTGTCTGCATGCAGAAATGATGCAGTCCCTGGCGCAGAGACCCGCCCCTGCGAACACAAACCGTGAGCGCAGGCCGCGCTACCAGCACCCTAAAGGAGCTCCCAATGCAGACCTGATATTCAAGACCGGTGGGAGGTATGATAGAAAAAAGGGTTTCTAAAGTTTTTTAGAAATAGGATCCATATGTTTCTGTTTATATGTGCATATTATGTGGTCGCTGGGGTTAAACTTAACTGCTTGTTGCTGTATCTGTGAGCAGAAAGCAGAAGCATAGGAAGAACCAGAGATGGAAGTGATTTTGGCTAGAACAGAGGCAGAGAAGGCAGCACAGATAATAAGGCAGCCATGCTGAGAGACATCAGAGAAGAAGAAGTAGTGCACCTTTAGTGATCTTCTTAAATCAGCACACCGTGAAAGTTCTTCCCTAACTGCCACTGTCATTTATTTGTCTAAACTAGCTAATATAATGAGGGTTTGAGGGATCATTCTCATTCCCTACATGTCACTTATTTGATTGCACATAGTATGTTTAACCCGTAATAATAAACATTGTTTGTTCCACTCTTCTCTTAATTAGAAACATTTGACCCAGTTAGTTTATATATTATTTGAATAAGTATGAGCGGTTACTGCAGCACCAGGGCCTGTGTTATCCCCATCCAGCTTTCCCTCCCTTATACCGCTGGTCACATCAGCATGTGATACCCAAGCCATGACTTAAATCCAGGTTGCTGTGGTGGTGAGTTATTAACACACTGTGCTACCCTCAGTACTTAATGATCAACTTATCTCACTGTTAGTAACATTTGGGCATTTTGGTGACCACTTTAGAGACTTATTAGGGTTTTGATCATTTGCAGCATGTTGGAAATGATTGGTGATCACTCATGTAGTGTGAACTCAGTGGTAGGGGGTTTCAGAGAAGTGTATTACAGGGGGTTAAAGTGTGTTGGTCATAATATAAGCCTTGTAAGTACATACAGTGGTTTGTAAAAGTTACAAGGCAGATACTTAATTATGACATATTCTACAAATACAAAGTTGCCATTTCTTTGAGCTGAATTTTTCAAAAAAAAATTTTTACACACCGGGGGATGGACATGCGCCCTGTCAGTCCCTTAGGCAGAAATTCTGCCTAATACTATACTGTGGCAAGTTAAAAGAAATGTCATGTTAATATAACACAAATAATATTTTTAGTGCTTTGATCATATTGTTTATCAGGACGTAGTGTTGGGCAGTATAGAATAGCAAAGCTGCTGAGTGCCGAGTAGAACGATGTCGCCGAACAGCGTGCTTGGTGCAGCTCACAGGTACCGTAACGCACATCACAGCCTAGAAATTGTCTGGTAACAGCTGGGAAAAACTCAGTCAGCTTGAAGAACAGACCGCAGATATGGAATTTAAAGCAAAGAAGTCTAAGATATGAAATAATAGAAAATATTCACATTGAGCAACTGTGGAATTGTGTGGGGCGAAGTAAGCTCTGTCTTAATGAAAGCCCTAATTTTATTTATACTGTGTATAAATAGCCGGTGATTGGGCATTCGGTCTCATTCGGTCGGTTTGCTCATGAGAAGGCAGCATTAAAGGCTTTGGTTGTGTTTTGAGAGCTACTTTAGGTCCTTATAGTTTCCCTAAATACCACATCACTGGTGATATCTATTATGAACATAGTCATGTCCTGCCAGTGTGCTCTTTGGATTACATACATGGCCGAAACCTAGATGTGAAGTTTTGACTGACGATGCAGAATTTGACAAAGCAGGCTATTCTCACGGTTTTAGTACGTGCCAAAAATATCGTCTTTGTGACACGTTGCTTGCACGTCACACCCTTGGTAGAATTGTGCACTGTTTATTCATGCATTGCTTTATAGTGTACTCCCCACCTAGGTCTCCTCCATATATACTGCTCACAAAAATTAGGGAATAATTCAAAATGAAATATCCCATAATGAAATATGCCCTATGCTTTATACTTTCACGTTTTGTTTTCTAAACAGTGGTATTTAGTAATCAGGCTCCCCATGTCGACAATTGATAAACCGTTCCTTCTGTGGTCATACAGTTGAGTGCATAACATTTGTTTTTTGTCCCATGTACTTATTTTTTTATTTATAAATTTTTCGTGTATTTGTGCGATTAATACAGCCCAAACCACTTGAAAAACACAATTATGTACACAATCGCCGCTTTTATATGTGATATGATATCTGTGATTTTTTAAGTCCATGAGATCGCTGTTTGTGTGTTTGTAATATTTACATTTAAACCTGGTAATGAGCCATTGACTTGTATCAAGAGGTGTGATCAAGCCAAGAGTGACAATGGCAAAAAAAAAAAAGTCTAAATGTGATAATGAAAAAAACCTTCTTGGCCAGCCTAGATGTTATATTTATGTTAATGTCCTGAGTAAGAATAGTTGGGTGCCTTAACCGCTAGGCTGCCACAGTCCTGTGGTAATAAACATCCATTCCTGCATTTCAGCAAACAAAAGCACAAAAGCATTTGACACTTTTGAATTTTTTTACCACACTTTTCACACACTGGTTTAGGTTAAACAGGTTGAATGTTTCAGGTAATTACTTTGTCATGTTCTTTCTGCAAAAACGTTTTAAGATGGGCAACAATATGGGGTCATTGTGTCACAGTTTCAGAATTCTCCTCACATTCTCTATTAGGGACAGGTCAGGACTACAGGCAGGCCAGTCCAGTACTCGTATCCTCTTCTTCCACAGCCATGCTTTTATAATTTTGCAGCATGTAGTTTTGCATTGTCTTGCTGAAAAATGCATGGAGGTCGCTGGAAAAGGTGACGTCTTGAAGGCATCATCTATTGCTCTAAAATCTTAATTTACTTTAATGCTGCCATCAGAGAAGTGTAAATCACCTTTGCCAAGGCACTGACCCAACCCCATACCATGACAGACCCTGTAACTCCCTGTAAGACCCTATATTGTAGAACTTGATAAATGTTTGCCAAAATAACCCCTTGCCCATGTGGTATCAGCTGTTGTTAAATGGTGGTTATTAATGCAGCGCATACTGTACCTTCTTTTCTGATTTGGTGTTGTAGCACAGTTGCTAATGTATCATGTTTTTTGTAGAGAGCAAATACTAATTTTAAGCTCTGTCTTACAGGAGACGCTGAGAGAGTGAGTGAGCATGTAATAAATAGAGAGAAACAAAGTGAGAGAGCGGTGCACTGACCCCCACTCACAGGGAACCGCACCCGCTACAGACTCCAACTACGCCGACCTGAGAGGAGAACAAGACAAGGAAGATGAGCCCCATCATCTCTACAGCCTCAGAGTATGATGAGCTGAACAGCTCACACACAGGGGAACAAAGAGACACACACACACACACATCTACATATACAGACAGGGAAAGCATGGCAGGAAGACAGGCTCCCGAGCACAGAATCAAAACGTGCGAGTGGTGGTGAAGGGTTGGTGCGACAGTTGGTTTGAAACAGTTTCAACAGCCGCATCTGACGGGAAAGAGAAGAACGCATTGACCAGCTTGATTTGGAGCTCAGCCTTCACAGGTTACATGTAAGCAGAAGGAAACGGGGCCAGGGTGAAATGCTTTGTCGAGCAGGGCAGCTTGAGCGATGGAGTGGAAGAGTTCTGTAGAACGTGGTGCTTTTTCAGCAGAAGCAGAGGAGAACTGATAAAAGGGGGAATCATATGGTTTATTTTTCCTAGGCAATGTTTTAACATATCTATCATAAGTTATGGATCTGTTGCGCCCCTAGATCTGAATTTTTCTTTTCTTTTGTGCTGCATAGTTTCCGAATGATCAAGTGCTTATCTGTCACACTGGGCTAAATCTAGATTAGTGGCATCCAAGCTTGTTTGTGATTTTCTCTCTGTTCTGCAGCTTGTATTCTCTTAATATATAAATGTGTTCTTAGAGATGGCATTTAACATATGTTGTATGTCACTGAAATATTAATAATACTGCAGTAAAGTGAGGTAATTGCTGTGATCAAACCTTTGTGTGTATTTTGTTGTTTTTGTCCCCACTAGAGATGGAACAATTACCAATTTGAATATTATAATTATTAAAATTATAATATGACATAAAAAAGCCAAATTCAAAAGCATTGCATTTGCTTGACATTTTACTTACTTATAGTCCATCTATTTATAAACTAACATTTGAACTCCGCAAACTCTTAACTTGAATGCTTTCCTTTAAAGCCCTTGTAAAAAGGTACCGAAATTCAGAAGCAGAAGAATGATCCACAAGCACAATGCAGAGATTCCTGGATATATATTGTGTTATTATACTGTATGTAGTTCATACATACAGTGGTTACGGAAAGTATTCAGACCCCTTTAAATTTTTCACTTTGTTTTATTGCAGCCATTTACTAAACTAAAAAACTAAACATTTTATTTCTCAGTAATGTACACTCAGCATCCCATCTTGACAGAAAAAAACATACATGTAGAAATTCTTGCAAATTTATTAAAAAAAGAACAACTGAAATATATCACATGATCATAAGTATTCAGACCCTTTGCTGTGACACTCAATATTTAACTCACAAGCTGTCCATTTCTTCTTATCCTTCTTGAGATGGTTCTACTCCTTTATTGGGGTCCAGTTGTGTTTAATTGAACTGATTTGACTTGATTGAAGGAAGAGGAAAGGCAAACACCTGTCTATATAAGATCTCACAGCTTACAGTATATGTCAATTCAAATGAGAATCATGAGGTTGAAGGAACTGCCCAAGGAGCTCAGAGACAGAATTGTGGCAAGGCACAGATTTTTGCAATTTCTGCAGCACCCAAGGTTCCTAAGCACAGTGGCCTCCATAATTTTTAAATGGAAGAAGTTTGGGATGAGCAGAACTCTTTTTAGTCCTGAGCAATCGTGGGAGAAAAGCCTTGGTGAGAGAGGTAAAGAAGAACCCAAAGATCACTGTGGCTAAGCTCCAGAGATGCAGTAGGGAGATAAGAGAAAGTTCCACAAAGTCAACTATCACTGCAGCCCTCCACCAGTCTGGGATTTATGGCCCGACGGGCCTGAAAGTCTGCATAGACTTTGCCAAAAAACACATAGAAAGACTCACAGACTATGAGAAATACGATTTTCTGCTCTGATGAGATGAAGATTGAACTTTTTGGCATTCGTTTGTGTGTGTGGAGAAAACCAGGCACTGCTCATCACCTGCTCTATACAATCCAAACAGTAAAACATGGTGGTGGCAGCATCATGCTATGGGGGTGGTTTTCAGCTGCTGGGACAGGACAACTGGTTGCAATTGAAGGAAAGATAAATGCGGCCAAGTACAGACAGATTTGCAATAGCCCATTACTAAGTGAAGTTCTCTTCTGTGTTTATCATGCTTTTCTTTATTTTTCTGGGTCTTAAAAAGCTTTAAGAGCCCAGAGCAATGCATTCAAAAGAGAATAACGAAAAGGCTGTGTAAATAACTATTATTATTTTAATCTAGATTTAAATTTTGAGGGTGTTTCTTAATCTACACATAAGACGGAAGTGTTATTCCGTAGCTGGGAGGCCAGATAATGCACTATTAATTCTAGGATCTAAAAAGAGTCTGGAACAAAGTAGTAGTGCAGGGTTGTAAGATCCTTATTGGTATTCTCTAACTTGTTCATTAATATTCCTTTATCTATAGTGTGAAATTCCCTTATCTAAAGTCATTCAATTCTCTAATTAATATTATGATGATGCCTAAACAAGACCGTTCACTATTAGAATTCTAAGTGAATTATTCTAGTCCTGATTTCCCGCTTATTAAACATACTTTGAATTGTTAAGGAAATTCATTAAATCAACCAGGTACAATTCCAGAGTAAATTGTAATGTTTGAAATGGAATCTGGGGTTGTTCATACTGTATATTTCTTCTATTTTGTCAGCTTTTTTCATCACATCAACAAAGCATGTAATCTAACAAAGCGTACCCCAAATGTTAAGCTGTAGCTGTCAAAAGATGAACATGAATAATGAGTGAAATGAGATTTCATCTTCTGTCTCTCCAACCTTGAAATGCAGGTCTGTGAAAGTTACGGATCTTTTCTATAATAGAAAAAGGGATTTAAACCTGACAGGAAGTCGTGCATGTGAGTCAGGTCAGGTGAATGCAGTCACTGATCTTACAGGGCAAAACCAGTTCTGTTGCATTCTGCTCTGATTGTCACTCTGGACTGCTTCAGTAGACCAGATCGCACACAAAACACATATCTATACTACAGAAAGGAACATGACATGGGTGGCTTTTAAACTCAGGCACAGCGAGAACTAAACCTAATTATCATGATCCCGCTGGCGTGGTAGATTCATGCCAAACCCCAGCAGCCACAAAAATACAGGAAGGATACTTTTGAAGTAAAGACAATGGGGGAAAGTCCTTTACAAAGCTTAGAACTGATACATTAGTGTTTTAGTATACAATTGTTATTGAACCAAATCGCTACAGAAAATAAGATAATTAAGATGCTTTTACTTATGTGAAATGTTTCATTAACTGTGTGAGCCAGAAGTTTCTTTGTGATTATTTATTTTATCTTTTTCATACACAATCATTTACAGTACTGTGTAAAAGTCCTAGGCCACCATTCGGTTTGTTGTTTTGTTGACGGATTGATAAAGAAAATAGAATTTAGGTTCATCATTCCATAAGACTCTTTTCCACTTATCTTCATTCCAATCTTTGTGAGCCATTTCACCCTGTTCTCTTTCCAAAAGAAGTCCATTCCTGATCAAGCTTCTTCCAACAATTTGGGATCACGATGATGCTGGTAGATGGGAGGGAGGTCACATTAAATACTTGTCACACAGTCCTATGGAAGCAGTACTTCTGATCTTTTTAATAATGTGGAAAAACCATGTATTTAATATAATATAAACTGAAAATACACTTTTTCAACTACAATTCTATAGTTCTAATGTCTGCTTCCTCAAAAAGACAAGGAATCAGTATTTCCCTTTTAAAACAGTTCAAAAGTAGCATAAATAACGAAGTACATACTTCTTGTTCTCTTTCTCTGAACTACCTGACTTGGTTTATTGTCCTTATGATGTGACCCATTTGGGAATGAAGAGAATGGTTTGATGGTTTTCAACATGCAATATCATTTTGCCCCACATGGTAATGGTTAACACAGTTGGAAGACATTTTTTTGCTTTGTTATTTTAAGATGTGCAATTATTTCATGAAACCCTGAAGGGGGTTTACATAAATACAGTCTGCATCTGATCACAGCCCTATGAAATACAAATGACACTTAAAACCCATAATATGGTTAATTCCATAAACCATTATCTTGATTGAAATCTCCAAAGATTTTAAACTGTACCTTGGATGAAAGATTTGGTTTCTATTCTTTACACTCAGTTTTTGGAAATAAATCTTTACAATATTTTCTTTCTAAGCTACTTAAAGCTTGGTATGATTTAAGGGTTTTACTTAATCAGAAGGATTAGGAACTTTTTCACTTTCTATCACTACATTTCTGGTAGAAATATATAGCCTATATACTGCTCACAAAAAATATAATATAATATAATATATATATGATACTTCTAAATTAAATATCTCATAATGACATATACCTTAGCCAGCACGGTGGTTCGGTGAGAAGCATCGCTGCCCTACAACAAGAAGGTCCTGGGTTCAATTCCAGGGTGAAGCTGCTTGGGTTCTTTCTGTATGGAGTCTGTATGTCCTCCCCATGTCTGCTTGGGTTTACTCCGAGTACTCTGGTTTCTTCCCACAGTCCAAAGACCTGCGTGTTACATTTTACGTGTTACAGTGCATCCAGAAAGTATTCACAGCGCTTCACTTTTTCCACATTTTGTTACGTTACAGCCTTATTCCAAATTG
>JAVSBV010068911.1:0-10337 GCA_033117975.1 Parotocinclus spilosoma
CATGTTCGTTTAATCGGACCAGCCGGTTATTAGGACCAAAACCATCGCGTCCCGATGTGGTCCCATTAACCGGATTCAACTGTATTTACTGAGGATCTGAAAACGATTCACTGGGTTTGCTTTATTCCTTATGGAAAACATTTACTCTGCTTGGTCTTCTCTGCTGAGTAATAAAGTTATTAACGTACTTAAACTTAATTAATTAGGTTAATAACCTTAAATATTCCATTATCAGCCCCTAAAAAGACATATATCATTAAAACCACCTGCCTGATCTTACTTGCGTCTCCAGACCGCCACTAAGGCCCTGACATGTCGAGGCATGGTAAAGTTAGATGTGCGTTAGAGCTCACGCTCGCCCTCTGGCGCTGCGGCGTCCTTTGTCACTCTTTACAGCAACAACCCGGCTCTGAGTTAGAAGTACACTGTCCGGCGCTCTTACGCTCTATTGAGTCGGACTCTAGTCGTGGCTGGCTCGAGATATGCCCCGACTAGAGTAACCACCGGGTAAACACGCACTCTGTCAGACGTATCCCGGTTTTGGCTTTTTATGTAATTGCATGCACATTCAAGCTCACTTTCACTCCCTGGCGTTTGGACTACCTCCGTGCCTCGCCATTAAAGAGACGTCCCAACCGTGCTTTATGCACGTTTGCCCCGACTGACGCTTTGGCGTCCTCTCGCAACTAGGTCGCGCGTTGCTCCCACTTGGGACGCAACCTCGGCACGCCTCTTTATCCTTTCGGTTTCATTATGTTACGAGTCTCACGCTCCGATCTTCATCCCTTTTCAGTTGTTCTATATTATTTCTCCATTCTTATTATACGACATGGGATATGATTATCGTGCATACTTGGGTCCTAAAGGAAAAACCACCACATCTCGCAACAGCATCCATGCGGCCAAGCATCTGAACCCCAGGCAGGCCAGGTGAGTCTCAACTTCAAGCTCAACTACTGGCCTGGGACACATATCTGAAGCTGGACGCTCTCTGTTGCCAGTTCTTGTATCCAGCCCGCCCTGACATGGATGAACCCATCCTCCTTCCAGACTGCATTGTAGCCAACATCACCTGGGAAGTCTGTAAGATCATTAAGGGAGTCCAGGAAACCAAGCCTACCCTGACCTCGACGCCTTCAAGCCAGATTTTTGCCCCCTAGACCACCATATCACCTGCTCTTCAGTGGGCCCATGGGATCCTCCAATAGATCGCAGCGGCTTATTCCCATATGCACTGTCGGAGTCAATCAGCATGCTCTGCTAGGTCACTCTCCAGGCCACTTCTCAATTGCTGTTTCTTCAGCAAGTATACGTATAAGCAAGTTTCTATCTCTCTCTGTGTAGTTCTAAGACTTGTTAGAATATTGCTGCATATTTTGTTGATGCGCCTTTATTTCTTTGTTCCTTTTAAGTCTGCTGCTTTTGAGCCTGCCTAACAGACAGCGTGTTTTCAATGGCATAGCTGTCCTCCTCTTACTGGCCTTGGAGCTGATCAGCGTTCTCAACTGGAACTTTACACAGGGATCATTGCACTTGCCACTCATGCACCACACCCACTGAAGCACTTGTGCACAACCCACTTTTTGTAAGTAAACTGCACCTTTTGCACATTATCTCTGGCTCTGGTCTCTTGTGTGCATCTTTTCACATTGCTTTAAAACCCTGAGGCTTTTCCTTAGTCCGTTGTAACACAGAAAAATGCATTGTATATGCATTTTGGAAAGAGAAGGGATAAAGTTCTTGAAATGGGTATCAAAAATGCATAACAATAGCATACCATAAATTTAATAACACTGGTTATGCACTAAACCAAACTTTAAAAAGTAACAAATACTGCACTACTAATATGTACAGTAGCTGTATTATTCAAAGTAAAGACCATAAACCAGAACAAGCATACTGTAGTCTCATTTCATAATTAACATTTTCAAAGCACTGCTTTATAAGCTATTAAAACTTGAGTTTGGCTCTTTGAGTTCAAACAGTCGTGACTGAAATATTAATATATTGTCCCACACTCTTCCTCAGGCAGCACTGACAATTCTGTTGGGTGAAGAGAGTTATCAAGGTTTAATTAAAAGTATAGGTTGTGTGGTGATGATTTCCTTTCAGTTGTTCCCATTAGGGTCCACCACAGAGTATTGTAGATTTAGTTTAGGTTTTATGCTGACAGCTCTTCCTGTTGCAGCCCTCCCCATTTGTCTGGACTTGTGACTGTCACTAGTAAAATAAAAAAAAGAGAACTATGTAAAAGTCTTAGGCAAGTGTGGGAGAAAGCTGCAAAATAAGTATGCTTTAAAAGTGGTTTTAATCATTTATTTTTTATGTATTATGTATATGTCTTTAATTTAAATTTATCTGGGTACACTTACACATAGCTTTTGGAGGTTGTTCCAAACATCGTGGGGACCTAACCACAGATCTTCTGTGGATGCATGCTTTCTCAGATCCTTCTGTCTTTTTATGTAATCCCAGACAGACTCGATAATGTTGTGCTCTTGGCTCTGTGGGGGCCATATCGTTACTTCCAGGACTCCTTGTTCTTCTTTATGCTGAATATAGTCCTTGTTGACGTTGGTCTGTTTGAAATCAAACACCTCCCTGATGGCACTGCATGATTGATAATATCTGCCTTTATTTTTCTGCATTAAGTACACATCAGATCCCCATTCATCCTGATCAAATCCCCAAATATATTGCTGAAATGCAGCTCGAAACTTGCAAGGAGCCTCCGATATGCTTCACTGTTGCCTGCAGTCCTCTCCAGCCCTTCAGTAAACAAACCATTTAGTAGTCACTTCAGAGCACCTACTGCAATTTTCTACACACCAGTTCCATGTTTTTGTGCATAGTTGAGTCACTTGTTTACACGTTAAAAGTACAGATATCATTTGGGGTGGAAGTTTTGAGGGGGTTTCTGAGGAGGGAGGACAAATCTTTATCGTCCAAATGTTATGATATATTAAATGGAGAGGGCCAAGCCATTTAACTGAGTGGAAAAAAGCAGCTCAAGCTGAAGCCTGTTTCATTTTTGACTCTATCTTCTTTGAAATCTTTATCTGGGAGAGACCTTGCTGATGCAGTGTAACTTCCTTGTATCTTGTTGCTGTGCAGAGTCTTGCCATGATGTATGACCACTTGCTTTTATAGCAGAGTTCCTTACCTAGGATTATGCCTCATAAACAGTTTGCATCTGTTTCAGATAATATGTATAATGACTGTGTTGCAAAATAAGTTATTTATTAAATTGTGTTGGTATAATAAGTTATTCATATATCTCACTACTACTACCTAACACTACTACATTTTGCAGCATTTCCTCTACACTTACTTAACACGTTTTACACGTTTACTGGAGCAACAATGAGACAACCCCAAGCAGTAATGGTTTAATAGGTGTAGGCCACTGATAGTTTGTCCCTCCTAATCTTTTCTGGCTGATATTTCAGTAGTTTTGCAGTTTTTCGCCCCATCCTTTGCTCGTGAAGGCTTTGCTTTTCTGCAAAGGGACAGGACGACTGATCCGTGTTAAGGGAAGAATGAACGGGGCCATGAATCGTGAGATTTTAAGCCAAAACCTCCTTCAATCAATGAGGGCATTGAAGATGAAGGCATTATTTAAAATTCCAACAATGTCATTTGCTGGATTTTTTCTAGTTTTGTCTCTCTATGATGAAAATTATAGACCTCTTCTCTTCTCTTCTTTCTAAGGATAACTTGCATAATCAGTGGCTGACTAATTACTTTTTGGCCCCACTGTAACTCCAAGTCCAAGTAGTGTGTCCAAGTGTGTGGATGGACATGGATTATGGAGTTGTAACCAGAGTAATGATGTCAATGGCCTGGAGGCGGATCTAGCTGGTGTGTAGTCTGGGTGGCATTACTCTGATGGGATGTTGGGTGGGATTCTGCATCACTTCTGAGTCGATAAAGTTCCCCTTGGCACCGGAGTCTATTAGGGCAGGTAAGTAGAACTCATCACTGGCTGTATCAAGCCGTACTTGTATGGTAAGTATATGCTTTCCACAGAGGTCACAGAATTTATCACAGCTGTTATGAAATTAATGAGACATATCTACTGTATTCAATCTTCCTAAAGACAGTAACTCTTATTGTTAAGTACACTAATTATGCTATTACACAATGCAGCATCTAACCTGACTAAGCATACCTAAGTAGGCCGAATACCTACACTGAGTGCATACCCAGGCTTGCTTGTGCTGACCAAATCAGCAAGCTTTATTTGCCCGCAGATCCACAGACCTTCCCATTTTCTTTTGCCAAGTGCGCTAGGCGCAAGTTTTCTTTTTTTTGGCTAAGGTTAATTTATTTTATTTTTCCCGTCATTTCCTATTAATTTCTTTAATGTTCTATGTTGCCTCCAGTGTGTCTCTCGGTGCTCTCTGTGGTGCCTGGGTTGAAAGCGCAGAAAACCCGTGACTCTAATACCACGTTTAAGCTGGCAATGTCTTGCTCCAGTCATAGCGTCCATTTCACCATTCCCTGTGGGGCGTTTCCTTGCGCTTTCCACAGCGCTAGTTCCCTCGCGCTTCCCATAGCGCTTGTGCCCTCTAGCCACTACCACATTATAATTTTCATCTTTCTTGCGTTCTGCCATGTCACACTTCCCCCAACACTATTTCCATCGTGCTTTTCCGTGTTTCGGTCCTGGTCTTCCCTTCCACGCCATGCCACTTTGACCCTCAGCTTCCACGTCGTTTTGACCCTCGGCTTCCATGCCGTCGATGATGGTTCGGCATTCCAGAGGCCTCATTGGATTCATAGAATTCCATCTAACAATATTAGTTGTCTTAATATAGTCATTGACAAAAAAAAACCCTTTGGAATCTAATTGTTGAAATCGAATGAAACTTTATATGTATGAATAGTCAATATGATGTTAGAGTAAAGGGATAAGTTTAGGGGACAATTAGGGGAAATTCTTGGGGAAAAGAAGACTCATATCTTGATTTTTGTACCCTATCATATTTATAGAGCACCTATTTGTTTATTTAATCATTTTTCTGAGTTCGCCACTGCACGATTCTTTTGTTTGCCATTCCTTCGCCTTTTTCTTTTCATTTTCCACCACTGACTTCCACCACCGCAATCTGATTAGACAATACCATACCATGCCAGAAACCAGAGTTGGAGCAACGCTTCTGGCGACTCAAACTAATTTCATTTATTTATTTTGTTGCTTTCATGAAAATACACAATAGACAATACCACAACAAGACACAAAATATTACTATATCATACTTACGGCTGATTTTTCTTGTTTTGTAGGGACAGCAAACATTATATTAAAGGGGATGATCTCTCACTTTAAATGCTCCTGTCTCAGTTCATTAAGTCACATGACCACAGCATTTTTACATTACATTTACAACACCTTTGGCTCATGCCAGCCCTTCACGCTGTGCCTGAATCCATCTATCCCCATCATAAGACTTTGCTAACTATGAACTTGTCATAATAATACATACATACGCAGACATTTGTTTTTTATTTCAGAGCTGAAGTCAGATTTTCATTGTCGCATTACTTTGTAACCTAGGCAATACCACTACAACATTCCTCGCAGCCTCCTTTGAGTCTGAGAAAGAATGGCCACCCCAATTACAAAACACCTCTCTTTTAAGGTCAGGGCGGTAGTATGATAAGCACGCTTGCTTAGAATAACAGGACACAGCGTATACAATTACTTTTACTTGCCCCCGATTCCCAAAGTTTACATCCCTGTACATACATGCATGCATACCATTTCCATTTACATAATCTCACACCTAATCCTCTCCCCACAACAAGTCGTGTGTCTGTCTGCACGCAATCCGAGATGAAAACAAACGAAGAAAGCCAGTTTCCATAGTCCAGATGCAGTTTAAATCGTCTAAAAGCTAGGAGGAGCGAACTAGAAATCCAGGGTATTCATCATAACGCAAAAACATGACGGTCTCCTAAGAACCCTTTAGCTCACCAATACCGCACGGAAAGTCGCACGGAGACGCTCAGGGAATATTGTCTGCAATATCCTTCAGCCATCCACCGTACACTCTAAGTTGGTCACGTCAGCATAAAAAAAACATCTGTGCACACCAAATAAAAAACCATTGATATAGTTAAAAAAAAAAACAGTATTCCAAAACGCTCAAACATGCCGGTCCTCTCCTCCCGCTCAGACGTTTTCTCCTTGATGTAGTCCTGATACCCCCTTATAATTGGCTGAAAATCCCATGACATCGTGTGAGGTCATTCGAGATATGTGGGGTGTGCGATATAATACAACATGTCAACAATGTCTGTATAACTCGTATACCTTTGTAACCCTTTATAATTTTTAATTGGCTTTTGTTTAGATTCAAGTTTGGTTCTGTATCTTTCATATTTCTCACCAAATTGATAGATAATTTTAATGCTCTGATGCCGCAGTGTTCATGCAGTATGCAACTGTTTCAGTAAATCTCTAAATAAACTTCAACTAGTACAGAATGCAGCAGCTCGAGTACTAACTAGAACTAGAAAAGTTTATCATATCAGTCCTGTTCTGTCGTCTCTACACTGGTTACCAGTTACATTTAGAATTGATTATAAAGTACTTCTTGTAACGTATAAAGCTCTACATGGTCTGGCCCCGCATTATCTGAATGAACTCTTCCAATCCAGCTCATCTACGTCGCTCACAGGGTGCAGGACGTCTTTCAGTACCTAGAATTAAAAAATCACAGCAGGGGGAAAAGCTTTCTCATACATGGCCCCCCAGATATGGAATAAACTTCCCATTTTAGTAAGACATTCAGACACACTCCAAATGTTTAAGTCTAGGCTAAAGACATTCTTATTTACTCAGGCTTTTGGTTAGATTTAGACCCAACAACAACCGTCAGGAATCACCAGGCTAACACAGTGATTCAGTGGTAAAATGCAGAGGAACGTAAACGTGTAGATTTATCAACGGAATAGAGGTAACAGCTATACAGAAAACGACAAGGTAAGCAGTTCAAAAGGAGCCAATACGTGAAGGGGCATGGAAACATAATAATCGACAAGCAAGAGTAGTAGGAGAACAGTATAAATAGGAAAAGAAAAGGGCGATGAGAGCACAGGCAGGGAGGAGAAAAGAACAGGGAGAAGATGGAAACGAGAGGAGAGGAAGCGAGTAACGTCGCCGACACCTGCAGGAAAGAAGGGCAGGTGCCATGGGTGAAGGAAATCGGATGAGCTTGCAAAGGTGGTATCATCCTGTCAACAACAACAAATACAAACAAACAAATAAATAAACAAAAACAACATAAAAATCTTAAAAAACACAAACTCTACCGCCATCAATAAATAATAATTAAATAATAATAAAACAAAACAAACAAACAAAAATGTATGTCCACGTCCATTATTGCATTTCAGGCCGGCAACAAATTCCAAAAATGTTGCGATGGTGCAATTTGTGGGTACCACTGGGGTAAAACAAGACATGACACGAGGGCGTATTTCAGAAAGCCAGTTAACTCTAAGTTAACTCTGAGTTCACGCATAACTATAAAAGGCATTATAATAAGATGGCTATTATTGATAAAATAACATTACTATGGATGTAAGAGTGAAAAAGAATAGAGCATCGTATTTCACACCACGGGAGCTTGAAATCTTAATGACTGCATATGTTGAATATGAGAACATTTTAGACGTTAATGTAATACTGCCGAGTCTGCTAAAGAAAGGCAGTCAGCATGGCAAAAAAATACCAACAGAGTTAATGCATGAGTGCTAATTAAATTCTTAAACATTATTCAATATTTAGCAGAAGGACATGCCAAAATAATGTTAAAGTAATTAATAATATTTTTAAACATTAGAATTTTGTACTCATGTTTTTTCTAGAATTGTTTAATAGTACATTTACTAATTCCAGGTCTAATCCGATGAAACTCACATGGCAGCCGATCAAAATCAAATACAAGAACATAGTACAAAAGTGTTATGACATAACTATATAATGAACGTTATCGTAGTTAATTGTATCGTACTTAAAGTTGATTCTGGCTCTGTAGCGAACAGGAAGAAAGTTGAAGCAAGTTGAAGAGAAGAGGCTCTACCAGCATCACTTTTTACACAAGCAAAAGAGTTGGCTCTGTCACTATAATGGAGAGAGTCCCTGGAAGAAGCTCATCAGAGTCAACTACATCCCATGACACAAGAGCCTAGTGATAGTGTTCTTACAGTAACTGAGCCTTCTGCAGTTGTAAGTACTGAATGGACTTAGATCTTGCATGTTTGTTCTAAACATTTTTCTATAAAGCAAATGACCAATGTTACAGTACATGGTGAAAAGAGAGCATGAAATTCCATTTGAACTCTCCTGATAATGTGGGTGCCTATCTTGTAACAGAATGTGACTGGCAATTTCCCAGAGGGTCCTTCCACCTCCAGAGCTCTGCTTGGAACTGTACGATTATGTTCATGTATTTCACCAAATATTAGCTATATTTAGAAATTGCAATTCTACTTATTTGACCATAACATGCAATGTTTTTACATTCTTTCATTTAAGCTGCCAGTAAAGGGTGCTATGCAAGGTCCACCAAAAAAACAACAATCTGGCTGTTTGAAGTATGACCTTCAGATGGAACACAAAGCTGAAAATCAGACAGAGAAAGATAGAAACTACGTTGCTTGAATATAAGGTAAAGGTGGGTTGAGGTGCTGATGGACGTGAGTTTTCTCTTCTGTTTGCATCTCTGTTATGGTAGACCTTGAACCTGGCCATGAGGACCCGTATAGTCATTTCAACCCTTGCTCTTGTTTTGCAGTAGGCCAGGTTATTGCGCGAGTGTGGTCCAGGAGAAAGGTCTGAGTATGGTGTCATTAAATAGGGCATGCAGGGATACCCTCTGTCTCCAAGGAGAAGGCCATATTATCACCCTGTAATCACACAAAAGATTGCAATGATTTAAACTGATTAAATACCACATACACGTGAACTACAGATTGCAAAACTGCCACAGGCCTACCCTGTTCAATTTTGTTGTATAGTGCCAAATAATCCTCAAATCGTGTAGGGAGCCTGGCCATCTGGCTTCAACATTTGTGACAGTCAGTTACAATAAAGAACTTTTTTTTGTACATTTAAACATAAGTACAATTTTCATTAAAGGTTATAATGGCCAGTACCTGTACAATAATGCTGTGGATGGATTTTCTGTTCACATCTCTATCGTGTTCTGATGGTGCTGTAATTGGGCTGTGGGTTCCATCAATGCGGCCAATGACTCTAGGAAGTTCTAAAAGATTAAATGGCGTAGAGCTAGTTATCTATTGCTTCCTCTTTTCTTCTTTTATTCATTGTCCTTGTTAATTAAAGACAAACCTGTGATGTTGTGGAATTCCTTTTTGATGTTCATAATAGGTTTATGTCCAGTCAAGACCACTAAACTGTACACCAATCGTTTTAATGCTAGACAGACCTTTTGGACAGACCGACAAAGTTGCTTTGCCAATATGCTCTGCATCTTGTACACTGTAAAGAAAAGTTCCACTGGCAAAAAAAGTGTGGCGCATAAAATCTGCAGAGAACTGATTGCTGATCCACGACGTGTAATATTTGAAATGTGATGCTAAATGTTGTTAATGTAAATAATCGTTTCTGATGAAAAAGGGTATATATGGAAATGACAAAATGAATAATTTGGAATTAGAAATGCACTGATCCTCAAGTAAAGGACACACCATGGTCCTGGTAAGTAAACCTGCCAGAAAGCAGTTGCCATAGCAACGGACACAGAGTCGCTTTAATCTTGGTGTCTGGGAGTTAACATACCCTGGGTTAGTCACCTAATCCGATTTTTTGACCCCCGCCCCCCAGATGTCAACAGGTGATTGTAATCATGATTTAGTAGAAAATTTTTTACATTTGTTTCAACAAAAATGTTGAAAAGCAATGTTCCTCTAATACAGGGGTGCACACACACTCTCAACATGCATGTCAAGTTTCTGGTGAAATGTGAAACATTTAACTTAATCATTAACATTAAAGTCACGTGAGTCACTCGCCAACTCAGACCAAACATTTCACATGTGCACATGAGGCACACATGAAGTATCAAAGTTAATCCCTTTTCACATTCAAACAAAAGGTAAGTAATTGAGAAAAGTCAAATCTCCTTCCAGTAGCGTTCGACCGGTGAACTGAAGGATTTTCTAGTTTTCTTTAGTTGCTTTAGTTTGTCTTTTTCCAAACTTTTGCTTCTTTCTCCTCTGCAGCTATTGATCTGAGGGTAAAGATGGCCGTCTTACAGGAAATCCCTCAGACCTGACAGGAAGTCAGTTGGAGTGCTGTGGTG
>JAVSBV010068932.1:0-10337 GCA_033117975.1 Parotocinclus spilosoma
GTATTGAAAATCATGTTGTTGAAAATTATCTTTGAATATTTGTCCACTGTAATAGACACCATGCATGAAAGGGTTAAGGCTGTTCCTGATTTGCACCCTGTGTCGCCAGCCAGGCACCGGCTTTCCTACGATCCTGTCTAAAAACAAGCGGATTAGACAATGAATGTAGACTAAGAATGGCATGGATACCATACATGGTTAGTAAAGGCTGTCACAAATACCTGCTTCATTTTAGATATTTGAGGAAGCACCACTGATCTGCTTTTTTTGTAGTTAATTAACCACAGGTAACACAACAGGGGCAGTAAATTAATAGCTACATTACATTCTGATTTGAGAACATAAAAGATCACAATGGAATAAAGATCATATCTGTAACTTGAAACACTTTACAATTAATCAAATGTAAAAAAAAAAAAAAAGATGAGGGTTCAAGGGGAAGAAACATTCCCTCCTTGACGATGTCCTCGTTACAAGCACGTCTTGGCTGACAAATCAATTTAGGAGAACGTTATGTGCATTTCTATAGCTGACTATAGCATAACTGGTCCATATATTAAACACAGTCTGTGAAATATACAGTGTTTCCTGGTTTATTTCACAACTGCCACTACTTAGTGATAGTTTCTAACCTAATATGGTCTCCAAAATTGCTCTCATATACACTTAGTTCCTCTTATATGCTCATTGAAATATGATATACCCAGTGCAAACTCCATGTTCTCATTTTTTAATAAGAAATGTCTTGCCTGATGCCCTGAAGCTCACTGCAAGATCCAGTGCTGCCCTCCTCATATTAGACATGTTTGGCCTTGCCTATTTTTAGACGCTCAAACCCAATGGTGAACGGACATGGTGCTTCGGTTCCCATGACCCAGCCGGGTTGCTGCCCTCTCGCCCACTCCTGGCACCCAGACATGCCAGGAATCCATATCTGGCAGCATTTTTGCCTTATAAAGTAGATGCCTGTGTGGAACATTAACGCTCATGAATGCTCGGTTCACAGGTGACTGAGTGTTAATGCTGGACAGTTGCTTGTACAGATATGAATAGAAATGCAGGGAAGTGGTCTCTGCAAGAACAGATCACTATCACCAAAGCTCCACATCTGTTGCTAAGATTAAATCCTAGTTCCTCATATTTAGTAAAGCATCAGCACAAATGCAGTATGTTGTGTAAGTGCAAATCAATATGAACACTAGCATTGAAAATTACATTTTGGATTTATTTGATCTTACCGTACTTTAAATCTTACCGTTTTGTTGAACTAGCACAGATACAGTCTAATGCAAACATTTAAATTTCCGTGTTTCATTTACAGGCTGGTTATTTGAATGAAAGAAGTGAGCACATCTAATGTAGGGAACTAAAGCAATAATATGATATACAGTCGTCTGATGCCATTAGTGAAAATGCTTCTGTTTTGCATTTTTCTCCAATGTAATATGTTTTTATTACAAATCAAATAATCAGCATAATTGACACATTTAAAAAATGTATATAATTATTAAAATATTTCATAATTTACTTGGTATGTTCCACCTTCTGCTCTAATAAGAGTGTACATTTGAGCTGGCACTATGACACATGTTCGTGCAAAATCTATCGATCCATGTTTTCTCAGTATGAGTTCACCATATTTCAAAGAGCATCTTGTGACCTTCTATGTCTTTATATACCTCTAAAATCAGGTGACTCTGAAGGACAATTAATAGCAGTCAGCACTCCTGACTCATTATCTTCTTTGGTCTACAAGTTAGTGTCCAGACCGCTAGACCAAAGTCCTCACACACGCACGCACACGCACACACACACACAAGATGGACTAGCCAAAGCTGAGACCAGGTTAAGATTTTTATCTATACATTTTTTTTAAACTGAAAAATGACCCTGATAATATATATTCATAAAATATATATTTTGTACAAAACAAAATAATATATAGCCTAAATTTGTAAATAAATCTTATGATCTTATAGACAAACTAAATCAATGTTACTTTTGGAAGCAAATGATGATAATAATTTTGTTTCCCTTCTTCCCACAAACGTAATTAAAAGTCACCACATAAAAGCAACTAATTTTGATCAACAACATCCATGCTATACATTTTATTATTATATGTGAAAACATAATAACACCTAGGGCTGTTATTACATATCATCGAAATCATTTAAGATAATTGCAATTTATTGAAATTATTGCAACTATGTAGGACTACGGTACAAGCAGAATGTACTGGGTTGAGGCAACTAAGTTTAAATAAAAGAAAGCAGAAGTAAATGCATCCAATGAGACTTGAGATTAATGAAAGCAAAAAGTTATGAACTCGTAACATGTGTAATGTTGGTGTAGGCTATTTGTTGTTGTATTAGTTTTTTTTCACTGTGTAGTTAATGCTATATTTTTGGTATGAATTATAACAGTTTTGTAACTTATTTGTTCACGTTGTATATTTGTAGGCATCATTTTGACAGTAATCAGTATAAGTTGCTAATCAAACATGACTAGTAAACAAGATGGCTGTTCAGTCACCTTAGGCTTGTACTTAAAAAGTTTTGTTTAAATCATTAAATACAATTATTTATATGACAACTAATCATCAGCTAAAGTTTTGTGATTGTAAAAGGACACACCATTTCAATCTTCCCTCTAATTAAAACTATCTGAAACTTAATGAAGCGATTGGGCAAAAATGCACAGCACACTTCCAGCCTTAATGTCAGACTATTCAAAATAAAATGCGCACATTAATTTAATACTGAATGCGAAGAACAGTAACTTGCTTTTCCTTGTTTCATTTGAATTCCATTTTATTTATTCAAATAGAAAAAATATTTGTATCTGTTTGAATGGATTGCTGATGTCCAATAACGAATAATTAATAATTACTGTTAACTTAGAGAGACATATTGGACCTGGCTGGTCTCAACAACAATTTCTGAGTCCACTTTACCCCGAGACGAGGCCAAATGAGGTCACGACAAAGACCGGACGTGTGTACTACAACATTACTAAGTCCTTATAGTGTCATTATAGTGGTCAAAAAAACATTGAGTTTTATATTAAAAATTAAATTGAAGAAAAATTGCAAATTAGAAGCATTTTCGCTAGTGTCTCTGACTGTTGTCCTCCAGTATTTATTCAAGTGCACAAATAGCAACTTAGTTATATTTTAGTGGGAGTGACATTACACTTAATGTTAAATATGTTTCTGCAGATGTTAAATTTAAATTTCCGTGTTTCATTTACAGGCTGGTTATTTGAATGAAAAGAAGTGAACACATCCAATGTAGGGAACTAAAGCAATATGATATACAGTCGTCTGATACCATTAGTAAAAATGCTTCTGTATTGCATTTTTCTCCAATGTAATATGTTTTTACAAATCAAATAATCAGCATTGGGTTTTACTTATGTTAAATATAATAGTTCTGCATGGAAACCTATTTTAAGGTAATTTGATCAAGGCAACACATACATTGTGAACCAGGGACTGTGGTGGCTGAGTGGTTAAGGTACTGGACACTGGACCAGAAAGTCCAGGGTTCGAATCCCACCTCTGCCAAGCTACCACAGTTGGGTTCCTGAGCAAGGCCCTTAACCCACAATAGCTTGAATTGTAAGTCGCTCTGGATAAGGGTGTCTGCTAAATGCCATAAATGTAAACATAAAATATTTTGGAAAGCATTTTCAAGATGGGCAGTATGTTGGCTAAGTAAGTCAAGAGTTTTTATGTTATGTATGTGTGGGTTTCCTTTGGCCCCTACATTTTAAAGACTAGGTCTATGTATTATGCATGGATAAAAATTTCAGAACAGGTTTTGCGTTGAACTGAAACTATTCATTGTTGATTACGTCCCTAAATGTCAGTGATAATATTCACTGGTGGTATAACGCCATCATGCAGCCCTTTCATCACTTCTGGCTCTTTAGCAGCACAGCTTTCTCTGAATGCCTCCCAAAGGCTATGTAGTGGAAAAGAATACTAACAAACACAAAGCTGGCTTAGTACTCTGACACTTTCTCCCATAGGGCCTAGTAGACTAATTGCTGGACCCTCATAGGAACAACACTGCCTCAACACCAACAACAAACAGTTTCATCATGGCTGCTCCAAACAATGACATTAGTAGGACATAATCCGTGGGAGGAGATTTGATTTATTTGGGTGGGCAACGACAAAATAGGTAAGTATTAACTACTAGGGTATAGTTTAAATTTGAAAAGGGGGTACCAGGGATCCAGGGCTTTTACCCCTTAAAAACAAATTAAACACTGTATAATTTCCATTTTGACTTTATTAGCATTTGTATGAAGTAGAGAGGAAAACTTGTGACCAACCTTTGGTTTGGATCATGAGTAAGCTTCAATAGAACAGCCTGCCCTGGGTAGGGTATGGTGAACATTTGTAAGCTGAACCTGGGTAGCTCTGAATAAGAACAATGCCCAGGCCCAATTTCGATTGCCAGGCCTGATAAGTCTCTATTTCTGCAGCGGCATTTGGTTGGTAGGGTCAGAATTTGTTGTAAACATGAAATCATGGATCCAGTCTGCCCTGTATGAACAGTTTGGTCTAGCTGTGGAGGTGTAATGGTACGGCCACTTTATCGATGATCAGTACTAGTAGACATTACCAGAATGTGTACTAGATAGGTAAAAGCAGTAAACACAGATAGTAGAAAAATAACAATACTCTACAGTAATGGTATGTTTGAACAGACAGTGAACTCACTAATGATAATATAAGAGAAAGACATCTAGAGACTGTGTTGAAATGTTATTGTATAAAACTGATTGATATAGACAGAGTTTAGATCACTGTACAGAAACAAAGAAGATGAAACACTGTGAATGAAATATTTGTATATTTGGTATTTGTCATTATGGGGTATTGAAGATCCATGTTTTTATGTTGTTTACAACAAATTCTGAACCTTCCATCCAAATGCTGCAGCAGAATTTGGACATTTTTCTTCTTATACATCTTCTGTCGTCCAATTATGGTGAGCCTGTGTAAATTGGGCACTCGGTGTGCTCTTCTGCCCATTTGCTTCAAGGTTAGATGTGTTGTGCATTCACAGATGCTCTCCTGCATAGCTCGGTTGTAACAAGTTCTTATTGGAGTTACTGTTGAATTACAATTAGCCTGAACCACTCTGGCTATTCTCCTCTGACCTCTGGCATTAACAAGGCATTTTCACCCAGAGAACTTCACTCACTGGACATTTGATCTTTTGTGGACCATTCTCTGTAAAAACCTAGTATGTGCAAATCAGATCAGCGCTTTCTAAAATACTCCGACCAGCCTGTCTAGCACCAACAACCGTGCCACGTTCAAAGTCACTTAAATCAGTTTTCTGAGTCAGTTTCAAATTCTGCAGGTCACCTTGACCACATCTACAGGTCTCAGTGCATTAAGTTTCTGCTATGTGATTGGCGGATTCGTTTTTGCATGAACGAGCAGTTGAACAGGTGTACCTAATAAAGTGGCTGGTGAGTGTATTTAATAGCAGCTCCAAGTTTGACTGAAGATTAGCACCGTTTTGTAGAATCAAGATTAAGCCTTTTCACTTTTGCTGGTGGCAAAATACTGTATGTTTCACTTTAACATTGTTCCCCTTGAAAATTTCAGATAACTCCCACTGATTCTGACCTGGCATTGACCCTGTATGTAAATAAATGTGGTTAAAATATCAGTTCAATAGTACTATGTAAAAAAGTACACAAGAAAAAAAATCATGAAGCCCTGCATCATCACTTTTGTAGCATATACAAATCTGACCTAAACTCATTTGCCTGTATGGTACAAACTCAGCACACAGAAACCCAATTTCAGGCCTCAACAGTTGAACCTCATAGCAGCTCCTGATGAGATGAGAAACTAAACTAGGCTAAAAATAGCAAACTAGAATCCAATTTGCATATGAAAGATATACATCCACAAAGAACTGTGCAGAGGTATACAGACTGTCTGAATCAGTTCTGAGAAGGAGATGAACATCTAACAGTTTGTGGAGACATACCTCCCCAACAGACATACAAAAAAATTGGCATTCAAGGTTTTGCTGATTTCCTGAATGAAAGGTAGTTCACAGCCTTTCCAGAGAGCTTAAACATGAGCTTAAACATCTTCTTCTAATTGCTTAATTCATTTTAATATGTAGAAAAAACAACATAATGATACAATATAATGATAACAGCTTTCAACAGGAACCACTAGTGTTTTTAAGTCTCAGAACAATTTAGGGATTCATTAAAACTGCAAACCAGTATCCAACTTCCACCACTAGATTTGTTTTTTTAGCAATGATGTAATGCCCATATATAACACAGTGAAGATGACTGGACCCAAAACCTTCAAACTTTAATTCATCTGTTTTTTTATTGTTTTTTTTTCTACTGACCCTCATTCCAGTCTTTATGAAAATCTTGGCCTTTTCACCCTTCACTCCTAAAAAATGTTTCTTGGCTATTTCCCTTTCAAAAAGACCATTTCTAATAAAGCTTCTTCTGACTGTATATTCATTTGGGATCCAGATGAAGCTGCTAGACGCTGCTGTTGCTCAAGTGTAAGGGACGTCACACTAAATACTTGCCGATGTAGCCTAGAAAAAGCTGTTTGGTTTTTTATACTGCGTACATATTTGATGTATTATCTAATTGCAATTAATAAAGATACTGTGACATATTTATATTTGGGTATTATTCCTTTGCTAATCGATAGTATATCTAATCTGTTGTACAGTATTGTATATACACCAGCAATGCATGATGCGGTAAGGGATCATTTGTAGTTTTTTTTAGTTAGGCCAGACTTTTTAAATTGTTTGTTTATTGGATGTCCCTACTTAAGAATCTACTGAGGAGGGAGGAAAAAAAAGAAATCTTTATTTTTCAGCACTTTTCAATTTCTCAAGGACTATGTGGAATCAATACAAGGAAGGAGGAAGAAAGAAAAATACATTTTTATTTTCAAATCAAATTTATTGAACCTACAATTAAATTAAAGTGAATCTGGAAAAAAAATTAAATAAACAGAAGAAAACGGTTATCTCTCCATTGGAGAGCGGAAAAAGATGGGTTTTTTTAATTCAACCATTGGTGCTGCGGCGAATCCGAGAAATACAAAAAAAAATTGTTTTTTATTTTATTTCTTAAATATGGTCGTCGGTGGATCTGTGAAACAAGCAATCAAAAAGATCTGGCCTTACAGTATTTTGAATGTTTTTTAATTGAATTAGTTAAGACCAGTCATCCAGTGCCTCATCCTATATTGTAGGATAAAGAAATAAAAAGAAATTGTACTGGTATTTAAATGGTTTAAATGGACCTGAAAGTAATTTATATAAAACTTGTTAATACAGGTCAGCTATATAGAAAACTTCAACTTGTAAATGATGCGTATACATACGCTAAGCGAGAACTTACCCGTGTAACGGTCTGTCAGGCTGTAGTAATCGTATTCATCGTAGTTTTGATCTTCAAAGGTAGTTGGCTTAAGGTTTTTCACTTCAACGTGGCTCATTTTTCGGCCTCTAGCTGCCTCGGAAAGACTAAAGAATGACAAATCAAAAGCAGTAACCTAAGTACTAAGCCTTAGAGACCGTTTTATTCAGCCAAATGTGTGTTTAGTTCAGTAAAAAATGGAAGATGCTGCCAAATATCTGCTGCCTCCAGCAATTTTTCCTTCACGCCGAGATGTTTATGCTGCTCTTTTCCCAGGTCTTTTTATAGACAAGCGACTCCTCCTCTCCACACTGAGTCATACAGTTGCATCAGCCCAGAGTTAATGTTTCATTACAGGGACCTTCCCATATCCAAAACATAACATCAGCTGATCTGGTTCAACCCATCTTGTTTGAGAATAACATTCTGCCTCATTTCAGGATGAATATTGTGTTTTTGTTCTGGTTTCAGGCATCACACCCATTATTCTCCGTTAAGTTCTGGTTTGATAACATTTGTTAAAGGTAATCTAGAGTATTTTTATGTGATGGGGGGGGGGGTCTCAAAACCAGCCCCCAACCCTGAGAGGGCTTTGTAACTCAGGACCAGATGTCCAGGCACGGAAACTTGATCCCTCTGTCCTCCAAGAAACAAATCTTTGGGTTCTTGCACCTGACGCCATCCCTGTGTCAGACACCAGGCCTCTGTTGGGTACCCTGGCATGTCTTATCACCACGGACCCTTCTGTTGGTCTCTCAGGTACCAAACTCTCCTGGTTTATCCTGTGTGCCAGACCTGGAGATGCCTCGCCTGGCCAGAATTTATATTTGAACCAGATTGGCTCATTTGATAGAGAACTGGTTTTCGATGTTGCGTATCAACTGTTCAGAAATGGCCTTTGGTGAACAGAGGGTGTTCAATAACATTGCAGTCCCAAGCTGGGATTTGTTTGTATCAGTAACGACATCATGTAATGCAAATTAAACTGTTTTACTCTAACAATCTTTTCCCTATAGCCATTACGTTCAGGTTTGATTACAGGTTTGATTATTTATTTACAGAAATGCTCAGTATTTTCAATCTACATTCCATACCTTAAATAAGTAGTTTCACACATTCCCCTGTACTCAGTAACTAATAGGAAACTCATTTTATTTATAAAAAAGAACGGCAGATCGGTGGGTAGCACCGCTGCCTCACAGCAAGAAGGTCCCGGGATGGATCCCAGGGTGGAGCGACCTGGGTCCTTTCTGTGTGGAGTCTGCGTGTCCTCTGGGTCCCCGTGTCTGTGTGGGTTTACTCCAGGTACTCCGTTTTCCTCCCACATTCCAAGGACATATGTGTTGGGTTATATGGTGTCTCTAAAAGTAGCCCTTAGTGTGTGACTTTGTGTGTGTGTGCCCTACGATGGACTGGTGGCCCATATAAAGTTGCCAGGTGGGCACAGGCTGGCCCGTGACCCCATGTGTATTAAGCGGTAGTTATTAACACTATTAACAACGGACAATGCTAAGCAGTTTAAGAAAAAAGATGACTCTGGACCCTAAACGGGTAAACAAGACTGTAAACAAGACAGTCTTTTTATCCACACCTGTATGTGTTGTTCTAATTCCCAAATCCTATTAGGCTCTTCCTGAGTTTACTTGACATTCCTCATATTTACATTTTTAGTATTACCTCAGGTACTTTACAAAAAAATGAATATGTCATTATTTAGATTAGTTATTGATACATGTAGAAAGATAAGTGATATGGCATAAGTATTGATTTTTCTGACTTAACCAAACATTGCTTTGTTTAATTACAGCAACCTTGGTCAAAGTAGACATTGTTTTTCTCAACACCCATGCCAAGCACTTTGGCCTGTATCCTGGTTACGCGGACTGTGTGTGGAGCGTGACAAACGTGGCACACTGAGAAACTTTTTTCAGTTTTCGGATGATGCATGCCATGCACATTTTTGTGGCGCTCTGAAATGCATTGATTCATAGTCAGCAAATGAAGTTAAACCCCATTCCTCTGTGTTGTGTCAGAGCATTTTTAGATTATGACATGGCTTCCCCTGTGGTGTGGAATAAAGAAAGATGAGGAATACAGAAATACTGAGTCTGCAAACTGAGGTCTGGAATATTCCACAGCATGGCCAAGGGTGTGTTTATGAATACAGTGAGTGTGTGCATTGCACATTTCCTGCCTCTTTCACAAACAACACTTGAGCACATTGTAAAAAGAATAAACTGTCCTACATATCAGACCTCCTGACTATCTCTATTTGTTCAAGTAAAGAAAAAAAAACATTTTATTTAACAATATTCATCACAGTCCTGGTCACTTAACCACATGTGTGTTCTAACAAAACCATATCTTTTTTTTTGTTTGTAATTCATTGTGTGCTTCTTTGTGATATGTCAGATGTTCGTTCTCATACCTTATCATGGTTTTATCAACAAGCTGTCAAAGTATCAAGGTTGTGTCCTACTTTCACTTCTGATAGTGAACATATCCGTGGCTTATGTGGAGGACCTTAGATGTAATTCTGTAGTGTTGCTAAGCGTGAAGCTTTTTGAGCCCCCATTACGTACTTATCATTCCCAGTTCCAGACGACCTGGAGTTTTTAAACACTGTGTTTACACACTTACTGTCCTCTCTATTAGACATATTGCTCCGCCTTGTAGAAAGACAAGACAGTAGAGACAGTAGTCATCGTCTAATCCTTCATCAGTGCTTACAGGATGCTGCCTGCAGGATGCTGGTGGCTGGACATTTTTGGCTGGTGGACTCTTCAGTCCAGCAGTGACCCTGAGTGAACCCCAGCAGCACTGCTGGGTCTGATCCATGCATTACCAGTACACCACACAGTAACAGATCACAACATCAGTATTGCTGA
>JAVSBV010068953.1:0-23621 GCA_033117975.1 Parotocinclus spilosoma
ACACACACACACACACACACACACACACACACACACACACACACACACACACACACACACACACACACACATACTTAAACACACTCACTTGACATTCAGATGCCTAGGTGACTTCCAGAACTCTCGTGACTTCTGAATGACTTCCAGAATTGTTTCTAATCTGATTAACTGCTAATATAACAATTCCAGAGCTACACATCTGTGTGGAAACTTAAAAGGCTAGATCATTGTGCTCCGCTGAAAAACCTACAACATAATGCAGAAATTGACCCAGTTTGCAGGTGCTGGTCACACTACAATAATTCGTTAGCCTGGGGCGGAATACATATTAAACTGAAACCATGATCAAATTAAATACATATACTGCAGCTGAGCAGAAGGGCCGTACCCTGGGAATGGAAGGATTCTTATTTAATATTTTTCTCCTGTCACCACTCAGAATACCCACAGACAGCACAGTAACACAGACTTACTTTTAAACAGTCTTAAGTTAGTCTACATAGCTAGGTTTTACAAATGCGCATGCATACTTATATGGCTATGCTCTACCGTTTACTACCATAAAGGGTTATAAATGTAAACGTTATATTCTTTGATGGTATAAAAACAGCAATTCACCCAATCAGAAATGTGCTAGAACCGTAATGTAAGTTGTGACTGAATCTGCACTGCACATGCTTATGGTTCTAGACCTAAGAATTATCATTAATTCTCACCATGAAAATGAAAAAGGTGGATCTTTTTTTTGTAAATGCCCTTTATCTAGCCGTTACGCTTTTTTAGTTAAACACCAGCGCTGATGAAAGTTTTGTTCTTTCCCGCTAATACAGAATCCTCATCCAACTTTCAGGTAAATGCAGACTGCCTCTACATTGTGCATACAGCTAAAAAACACGTATTGCTTCATGCAAACCTCGCAGTGAAGAAGGTGGATTATCTTTCGATTAGGGCTGCAACAACGAATCGATAAAATAGATAAAAAAACGATTATTAAAAGTGTTGGCAACGAATTTAATCATCGATTCGTTGTGTCACACGATTTATGTCTTACTCGCCTTTACATATCCGCTTACATCACCTGTGGCGCTTCCTAAACGCTGGAAAAAAATAAATAAGAACGACTTGAACGGAGATTTCTAAATAAGATTAACATTAAGTGTGGTGTATACGAGCGAACACTGTGCTCGATTATGTAAGACTGTTGAGTTACCAAGTAAAAGAGTTCCTCGTGTCCGTGGATAATTACTATTAGTACCCCACAGTATTACAATTATATAGTGAGTTAATACATTCTACAAAAGAAACATGACCAACGCAGAGAAGACGGTTCGGCTTAAATCCTCAAAATTGCGCTTCACGCAACTAAGAAATGTGTAACAAGCAAGCTTTGCAAAAGTGATGTAACTTGGCACTGAAGCAAACGGTGATGATACAGAACCTGAAACGGTACGGGCATAACATAACACGGTTTAGGCTGTTTTTTGCTTGTTTAATGGATAATGACAGTGATGGAGTACATGTGTGTTACTTTTAATTTAAGTGGAATTAGGTTAAGCAGCGTTTATGTGCTAATAAATAAATAAATAAATAATAATAATAATAAATAAATAAATATAACTTGTACACAGTTGTGGTAATTAATGATTAGGTTTGAATTTTCTGATAACGTATAAATGGAGACACTGCACTGTATAGGATGAATTGTATTTAGACAGGGATTAAGGTAACATATTCGAGCTACTCTAATTTGTGTAATTAGGTATTTACACACTGTTACGTATTGTGCCAATGTGTGCGTATCTCTTTGTTACTTGTTTTAACCTAATGCTGTAAATAAAACGTTTATTGACCTGTTTAAATTGATCTATCTATACTCATACTATACTGTCTTTCTCATTCCAGAAAACAACAGTTTTAAGTCTTATTTAATTTAATCTATTATTATTTAATTATTGTAAGCACTTATTGTCTCTGTTATATAATGCTCTCTTCCTGATTAAAGACATGGGAAATATTTTTTAAAATATCTGATTCATCGATTAATCGGAAAAATAATCGACCGATTTATCGATTATTAAAATAATCATTAGTTGCAGCCCTACTTTCGATATGCACAAATTAATAAAAGCCTGTTAGATATTATTATATTATTGCTTGGTCAAAGATATGTAACCTAATCATGATTACATGAGATGATCACAGTTCTATATTTCCGCATACTTAAGCATACACATAATTGTTCTATAGATATAACAATACCTCAAGACTATAGCAGTTATTATAAAATAGCTTATTGATCACACAGCAACAGTAGCAAGGAGTGTGAGACAGGATCGGTGTTATGATGATCAGGTAAAGATTTAGAGGGGTTGGGTGAGAGTTCAGCAAATCGAAACTGGGGAAACAAACCATGTAACTTTATTTGATTACGGTGAGAGTAAGGATAAAAGGGGCTTTATAGGGCCAGAGCATGAGAGAAGGATGTGGATCAGACGATGAAGGTCAGTAGGCTGGTGAATCAGAGTGTACCAGCACATGACTGTCAGTATTATGACATGAGAAGCATACAATTTACACTAAAGATAAGTAGGGCGCTCCAGTCCTTTATAGGGCCAGCAGTGGTCATTGTTACAGAGATGGCCAAGGGATGATTCCCTACCACCCTTTCCTCCCTCAGACAAAGGCAGTCATACCAGTTTGTGATACCCTGCCAAAGCGTAAAGGTGCCACTGGGTTCAGGTCTCAGAGAGCACAGCGTTGGGCTTACATTCTAGACTGCTGCACTATGTGTTAATTACAATTGTTTGTAACAGTTTTTTTGTTGTTGTCAATTTCAAAGGAGTGTTGACTTGTAGGGTTCAATGTAGAGGTGGGCGATATGGCCCTAAAATAATATCAAGATAATATCAGACGAAGTAGGTCCAAATTTCCTCTGAATAAAACAAAGAAACGTCTGTAACCGTTGTATGAAAGGAAGATATTGTCAATGTATTGATTATACTTTTTGCTACCTTGGTAAATAGGTAGGAATTATCTTACAATTTTCATACAATATCAATTATCATTACTGGAAATCTTTTTTATATTTTTATGTGGGCTATAATTTGCCTCTGCTGGAATCACAATAGCATTTTTCAGTTCACACTTATCTGACAAGTCTTTTTGAATACTCCCTTTCATTTATTCTTTGACATTTCCTTCAGGGGTAGATAATGAAAAGAACGATTGCTGCAGTATATCTACTCTATAGCGTTACTGTAGGATAAAATACCAAAAGTCTTTTATCAAAGGCCTTTACCTGCGTGCTAATTCATGCCCATTCAACTAAGAATTTGTCTTCGAATAATAAAGACACACTAGACATACTAATGACTTGTCATATGGCAGAACAATTATAATGAAACTCTAGCAATAATCCAGTTACTCTTCCTCCCTATGTAAACTACTGTCAGCAGCTATTAAATGCAGACGATAAACAGGTGTTTGAGAAGTTTAAATTTCACAAAATCTATTAAATGTGGGATTTTGTATAATGTAAATTGTGTAATGGGACAGCACTGTATGACCAGAGGCAAACCACATTGAGGACTGTGGCCTGACATACAATAATAGTTTTGTTGTTGAGTCCCAGGTTGGGCATCACAAAGACCTACGCCCAGTGAATTCCATTAATTCATCTGTCCATTCATCTCTCATCAGCTCTAGCCCCACCATAACCAGGCCTTACCGCCCTCCCTCCTCTAGTTGGTTGGGGGTACTGTGCAACCAAGGACTTAAGATCCTAAAGTGACTGTGTATCTGATAAAATATGCCCCTAGGCTTGCTCAGTTTAGGACTAGCCTTAGATATTAGAACATAATCTATTGTAAGAAGCGCTATAGAAATAAATCTGACAACCCTAGAGAGGACTCCAATCCATTGTGGGGCACATACACTTACTGACACTAGAGTCACTGTGGAGACACTAATTCAGTGGACTGTGGGAGGAAACTTGAGTACCCAGAATAAACCTACATTGGCACAGGTCAGACTTGCAGACTCCACAAAGAAAGGACCAAGATCACTCCACGTGAGATCAAGCCACCGTGCCACCCACCTGGTGCACAACAAAATATATTTACGCATACACACACGTGCTCGCTGTCTCTAGTACACACACATTCAGCATTGTGCAAAAGTTTTAGGTCGTCATTAGTTGTTTTTGCAATGGTATAATGACCAGTTGATGACTGGACAACTTGGATTTATAACATCATAAAATGCAGCTTTAGCTTAGCTTATTTTTTTAACGTTTCCCCTTCGAATAATGATATTTCTTGTTACCCTTCCGAATAAGACAATTTATAAATGTAGAAGGGTCAGCTTGGAATCCCGATGAAACTGCCAGATGCTTTTATTGCTCTTAAGAATTCAAACTTAATACTTTGCACTGTAGAAGCTTTACTTTTACTATAGAAGCTTTTATACTTTTTAAATACTGCATACAAATCTCCTCTATTTTCTGCTTGTATTCTAATAACAAGTCATAGAAATGATTAAATGTGGATATTATGCCATTGCTAAAACAATAGTGTATCTAATCCTAAGACTTTTGCACAGGACTGTGCTGTATTAATTGAGCAGTATCACATCTTTGTTTTGAAAATATTTATGTTGATATATTTATGTATTCCGCGCTTTGTTTTTCACGTTGATTTTTGAGTGGATATATAAGGTAATCTTTCATCAGATTGTAGAAGGCCACACAGTGAAGCCAGTGTTCGTCTTCACATTAAAGACACAGCACAGTGGGTGCACCACGGGACATGAAATGTAATTATACATAATTGACTTTAATAAGACGTCGACAGGATTATGCAGTTGCACTCTGGCAGATCAATGGTCGGATGGAACATTTCAGTCAAAAACATCAGCAGGTAGAGCAGTTTGGTCGATATTTCAGTAATGAAAATCAGACTGTGTTCAGTCATAAAAATGCTAAATTGATTCCATCCTTTTTGAGAAGTCTTGTTTAAGAAGCAGGAGGGCTGCAAGCAGAAGCATACTCGGCTGTTGAGGGGATTAGGGGGCACGACTCAGATGTGATTTAGCTTGACACATTTGGTCTGCTTGAAATGAGGCAATTTGTGAGAATGACCTTCTGTAAAACAGCAAAAATGCAAACCACAAGTTCAGACCCAAAGTCAGTTTTATTGGCCAAGTATGATTAAACTACAGGGAGTCTGACCTGACGCCAAGATCGTAAGACTCTTATTGAATGAACGGCCATTAAAATGAACAGTAAAGTAAGTTATTAAAGTAGAATACTGTTTAATAGGGGCTTTGTGATGCACTGGCTCACGCCTGCGATCTCTGTTTTCCAGGGAGCTCCTGAACAAGAATAGTGGGGAAAGTGTGTGCACTGTTTATAAGGGCTGGGTGGTAGGATGGTCTGTACAGTGCGGTGGTAAAAGAACGTCGACAAGGAAAGATTTTATTATACCGTCTATACCACAACGCTTATGGATCATTTGCACTGCTGCACAGTTTTACTCTGACAGAAATGAGCAAGGATTGTGAAGGATTGGACACTTCAGAAGTACTGCTCACAAAAAAGAAAATGCTGAACTTTTATTTATTACAAAAATAATTGTGGAAGTGGTGTGAAGTTACTGAAAAACATTCTGCAAAGTTTTCTGCTCGACACATGTACTTGCAGCTTAAAATGAAGCATGCCGAGCAGTATTACGAAAACCAAAAGGTGTTTTCTACGCTCAGTAGTGAGCCGCTGTCAGGTTAGATCTAAATCCAAAGGGTCAAGTCAAGTCTAAAAAAGGTCTGGCTGAATACTTTCGCTAAAGCAAGTCCGAATGACAAGAAACCTGGCAAATGGAGGGGCACAAGTGGGTATTCCAGTTATAAGAACATGTCTCTTAATTAGTGCATAAGGAGCTTATGACGACACTTGTGATACGAGGTATGAATGTTATGGGGCTTTGAGTAAATGAGATTACTGATACTTTGCATGGAGGATTTTTTACACTTACAATTTGTTGCTATTTATTTGAGGTTGGGTGAAGTGCACAGTGCTTTTACTAACTTTAACAGGATTCTCTTCATGCGTAGGGAGCTTTAAACATGGCCCAGCCACTTGCCGTTTTGTTGACCTAGACAGAGAAAGTTATGGGGTTTTTGGATTTTGGATTTTGAGTGGTTATGAGTAAACTAAATAGTGTCTCTATATAGAGCTTTACTAATGAGGGAATAGGAATGCTAATGAGAGAGTACTAGCTGTGAACCTTTTCACAGTGTAATGTTTGCAGAACAGGCAAGGCAAGCATAAGCTGTGGAGGAAGAACAACTCTAAAAACGTTTGGAACAACGAATCTAATAAGATGTTTAAAAAATCATCACGCCACTATATATACAGAATATTTTGACGTTACCACTTAAAGAAAGAGTTAAACAAAATATATTTCTATATGCTGTTATTTATAGTTTTTATAAACTAGGGTGGAGCAGCCTGGGTATTTTCTGTGTGGAGTCTGTATGTCTTTCTTGTGTCTGCGTGGGTTTACTCTGGGTACTCTGGTTTTCGGCCACAGTCCAAAGACATGTGTGTTAGGTTAATTGGTGTCTCTAAAAGAGTGGCCCTTAGTGTGTGACTGTGTGTGCGCCCTGCGATGGATTGAAGCCCAGTCTAGGGTTGTTCCTGCCCTTGCAGCCAGAGCTGCCGGGTGGGCACCGGCTGGCCCGCGGCCCCGTGTGGGTTATTCGATTGAATACATAAAAAACAGTGCAGGCTTTGTAGTTGCAATATGTGCTCAGTGTACAACACTCATGCTCCTTGAAACAGTAGGGTTAATAAGGTGCTCGTTTACCTCTGCATTTCAGCAGTAGCAATAACAATATTTTGTGGCTTAATTGTGTTTATCACGCATGCGCGTACATGTGTGTGTTTGTGAGTTTGTGTGCTCATGCTACCTGGTCCCGATGACACCGTCTTACCTCAGCTTGGCCTAGTTACACAGTGCAGAGGGAAACATAGCATCTTTGCATGACTGCGGCGGTTACGTTCGCATATTACCAGTGCTCTTCTCTTTCTCGTGCTCTTTCTGCGATCAATCCAGCTTTGGTGTTGTATTTTAACACAGTATAAAGTAGGAGCCGAGGTGTGATCATGATTTCGGTGATTAAAGGTTTACCCGCACGCTGCTTGCTAGTGGGTTTCTAAAACCACACACAAAGACTTTAAAAGGCTGCACCTTTTCACATGACAGGAGCTCTAATGAGAACTCCGCCCGTCTTTCTGCAATGAAAGGATGCTCTCTGTGCTTTACACTACCTGCACTTCTTTCTCAATCGAAAGCTACTCTTCACATCAGGGAATCATTACCATTTCTTTATTCAGCTTCCTAATCTCAAAGCAACATGTGACAATGAGCTACCTCGCGCTCTCCCTAGCAGAATCAAAAGGCATTTTTTGAGCATCTTCTGTGGCATCTTCTTTGGGGGCTTTCTTCACTCATATATATAAACTGCTTACAAAAATGAATAGATACTTCAAAGCGAAATACCCCATAATGAAATATCAACTCGTTTTTGTGAGCAGTGTACATCTTGACAAACTGAGTCTGAACGTCTTTTCATATATTGTTTAAAAAAGATTTTATGTGCTTACATAAAATCAAGACCTTTTAGTTACATATTTGTCTAAATATACATTTTATGTGGGTTTTGTCTAATCAGTTAAAGAGCAGTGTAACAAAGCAGTGACCAAGGAATAGGTTTTACAAACCGCTCTCAAACTGAGTCTTTATGCTTAGTGCTGCAACATTAAGCCGTGTTAAGCTTACAACTTCTAATGGATTAGTAATGGCAGAATGCTGAGGGTAAATTTTATATTTATTTAGGGTTAATAGACTATAGTTATTCTCTAGTTACTTTCCGAGACTCAAGAGGAAAGAACCAGCTGCGGGAAACTGCAATTCCTACAAATGATAGACATGCACTCTAATTAGCATCCATGGACAGATCTGGTCAGTCGGATTGGGCTTGTTTTGTGCTGCAACTTCAGATCTTTAGTACAAACTGGTATCGATCTAAAGCTGTACTTAGTATGAATATGTTTCGCCATTTAAAAAAAGGTTACATGCTTTTTGCGGTATGTTTGTGGTTTTTGTGATAAGATAGTGGGGGTGATAACTTTCAGCTGTATACCTTTGGCCGCATACTTTTTTCATGGTCATAAATTTAATAGGACAGTACGGTTTAAATGATGTTATAGCACTTTTGGAAGAATTTTAATATTAAAATGGTATGAGACAAAATAATTACTTGATTAATTGATAAACTACTGGAAAGACATTGAATCATTTGGTTTGTAAACCAGTCAACATAGGCATTTACATTTTCACATTTACATCATTTTAGCAGACGGCCTTATCCAGTGCGACTTACAATTAATACAGTCTTACAATCCAAGCAATTGTGGGCCAAGGGCCTTACTCAGGGACCCAACTGTGGAATAGGGGGGATTTGAACCCTGGACCTTCTGGTCCATAGTCCAGGAACTTAACCACTAGGCCACCACAGTCACATGCGATATAAGATATAACGATTCACCATTTATACAACGGTCTGCCAGAGAAGCATTCTCACTAATAATTTTTGTGATTAAATGATCACAAAATAAACTAAACAATGACAATCTTTATGCACACGACCATATGACTTACACAAATTATTTCTTTGTTTTTTTACACATGTACACTTTGTATTGATAATATTACTTGCTAGTGTTGTTTAAACCTTATGCCTTTCGTAGCAAACTATGTTAATGCAGGCTAGAGGATTGTTACAGTTGTAAAAACAACTAATTTGTTGTGGACCTGCTGTTTGGTTGAAGGTGTAGTCTGTATTCAATCATATTCAGTATGAAATGTAAGGCTTTTTGCCTTGGCTTTGCACTAATTGTTTATTTTTAAAAATCATGACTGTGATTTGGCTGAGGGCGAGTGCCGTGGACAATCACAGCCGTCAAGAAACACACGACTTTGGGTGTTCAATTTCTTAAATTGCAATAAATAACAGCAAATAATGAGAACTGTAAATAAGTCGCCATCCTGTTTCACCACTGAATACGGCAAACAACTCTGGCTTTCTTAAATCTACTAAGCATGCTTCATTTTAAGCTGGTTAAACTTCTGCTGGTGGCAAAATGTACAGATGTACAGATAATGTTCATCTCCCCGCTGAAACCCAACCATGTCCACAAAAAAGCATTCTCTCCGTTTTTAATCACAAGTGCCCCATCCTCAGTTGCTTGTGAGGAGTCAATTGCTTGTGAAATGTCTTTCTTCTCCTCGATGCTCCCTCGCAGCCTTTGCATGTAAACACATACAAATCTGCACCCACTTTATTTAAGGTACGCAGATCAGACCGACTTATGCCATTCTGAGATAACTGGCATCGGTCGATATCTGCGCTCATGAGACCGATATGAAATAATAGTGTAGAAACTTTTCTCCCTGCATTAGCACATACAGCTCAGAAGCTGAATAAAGATGCTGCGCACTGCTCTAACGTTGTTTATTTTTTGCAGGTAGATGCTGTTACGTGCTAAAAATGTATATATTTTTACATTTACAAAAATGACAGGAGTGCAAAGCGAGAGTATTTATTGGTTGAATAGCAGGTAAGAACATTAATTAATGGCTATCTTTAGTAATGACTCATGGTTTGCAGTTTTGTATCTTATTTGAATGTAAATGTATATATTTTTCAATTTACAAAAAAAGACAGAGTGCAAATCGAGTGTAATTATTTATTGAATAGCAGATGAGAAAATTAATGAATGCTCTTCTTTGCTAATGACTCAAGTTTAGCAGTTTTGTATTTTTGTATTTATTTTACTGTAATTTGTTTAATACGTGGCATAAGAAATGGCATTATATTGTATATGGTCCATCGGTCGCCCTGTTTTCAAAATATCAGCATCGGCTATTAAAAAGACACATCGGTCAACCACAAATAAGCAGCCATTTTTCAGCTCTGTTTACCGCTATGTATGAATGATCTATAAATGCTGTGAGATAATGGATATCGCCAAATCTGTCCTGAGCAGACATTTTCCACCATCATCACACCTTATGTACCAACCAGCCACAATGTTTAAGATGATTTTACTGAGATGTTTATAATGACACTGATGTTTATCAGGCACTTTTTCGGGATATGACCCTCAGCATTGTAGTGGTAGTAGTTGTCCTTTTGCTTAAAGAGCTTTCCTCTATGGCTGCATTAGCCAGATGCTGGACAGGATACGAGTGCTTTATTAGACACTGCAAATGGAGCAATTCAATTCCTCCCCCTTTCTGCGTTCGTGTGCATCGCAGTGTTAAAATAGCCTTGAGCACCGACACGGGTAGCGTACAGAGCAGAGGTCCAGGTGTGTGTGTATGGGTATAACAGAGATAGAGGGTGAGTGTGTTGTTCTAAAACGAAACAGCTTTGTTTTGAATGGAACAGATTTGCAGGCGAGGGCCTGTCAACCAGGATCGGGAAAAAAGGAAACAAGGCAACTGGACCGCACTTTGCTCATTCGTCTTCCATAAGATTTATAGTGGAAAGAGCACCTTTTGGTGTACACCCACACAGAGCATGCACACAATTACTGAGCACTGGGCAGTTAGTGAAACTAACACCCCTACACCCGTGCTTCAATGATGTAAGACCTTGGAAAACAGGGGCATAATGAAAAAACACAGGTGAATAAATACATAGGAATGCGTCTCTCGTACACACGTGCTGGCTGTAGGTGATTTGGTCAGGAAGGATATTGCGAGAGAAAGCAGCAGTGTTTTCGTCTTGTAACAAGGACAGTAAATTGGTTGAGGGCAGCCTGCTTTTTACATTATGAGAACGAGGAAAAGGAAAGAACGAGACATGGAGGAGTAATTTAAGGGTTTGAGAAATGACCTTTGTCGGATCAGTGAGCCATTAATGAACATGGCTCTACCAGAATGGTCAACAACCAGGATCACAGCGTCGGCAGGGGGCACTGTTGCAATGCTGGGGGATTATGACTGGCTGCCCCTCCCTCAGACAAAGCCAGCAGTGACTTATGGCACTACAGAGACCCAGTCCCAGGTCACCGTCTCAGTGCGCTAGTGTCTTAAGGCTGGTACACAAAACTTCCAAGATTTATTTGTTTGATTTATTCAGACAAAAGTAAATTATTTAAAGCTGTTGTATGGCAGTTTTGTATCTGCTACAACAGATTTGATTCTTCCTAAAGGACTTTCCAGTGACCACTGGACTGTGCAGTATGACTGTGAGGTTAGGTTCTGATGTTAGACAACAAGCCCTGGCTCACATTTGGCATTCCAGAGCATTTTCAAGGTGGCTGGTTTAGTTGAGGTTCTCAATTAAAAAAGGCAGAATGTTATTGAACTTACTGACTTGTTGGAAGCAAAATCTTATAAAACTATAAACCTGTGGTCTTATTCAGGAGTCACTCGGGTCTCAGTACAACCCATTCTACTGCCACTGTTTGTCTATGGAGAAACCAGATGTTTATATTATGAATGTTTTACAAGCTGGTTTTGCTAAAACAGAAATAAAAGAGAAATAATTGGAAGGGGTGTGCACAAACTTGTTTCTTAGCCAGCTCAAATGAACTGCAACGAAGTATCCAGCAAGTATTTCTTTGGTATTGCAGATTCATTCAAATCAGCAGGAATTATGTTTATTAACTATGAAGCCTGCACTCTAATGTCTTTGGGGATATTCGCTAGATTCCAAGCAATGATGAACAGGAAAAATGTGGTTAGAAAGTGAAATAACTGTAAAGTAACTATAAACCTGTTTAACTGAACGGCAAATACTATGAATAGACCAGGTAATATTTTTATTTGAAAAGTTTTGGAATACTATTTAATATACGATTTAAGTGTTCTGTTTATTTAAGAAAACCATCTACTATCTACCACTACATGAGTCTCAAAGATGCTGGGAATTACAAGAAGGCCTTGGATGGGCTATACTGCTTTACGGTGTCAGTAAAATATTCAGGATCTAAAAAACCGAGGGGTTTAAACAACATTACAGGGCCTCTGTAGTCAGTGAATTATTTGAGGGTGATATGATTTAAGTTTCTTTTATTGGTAAGGGTACAAGCTCAGGTATATTTAGTTTATGTAAAGAACTGAAGGGCAGTCAGGCAACAGCACCATACAGTGGCTCACTTACTCAGGTTATAAACACAAACACTACATTTCTGTCAAAGTAACATCGAATGTTACATCATTTTTTATGAGTGATTTTTTTAGAACATCCGTCAAACTCTGCTGTAAACGCAAGAGCTTTAACGTAGGCAGACTTAAAGCCGTTACACTGAACGAGTTTGCAACTGCGATGTCGTTTAACCTCTTTGACCTGTTTTTTTTGTGAACTTTTGTCAGCGACAGAACTTTACTGAACAATCACTGTCGTCTCTGCGTCTCGTCAAAGACGCTTCTGTATACTCAGTCCTACTTCTCTGATAGCAGCTTTTTTACACTTGGCATCCGACAGGAGTTAAAACAGTTTTTATCTTCACGTTTCTATAGTTTGGGACTACAGAACCAGTTTAACTTGCTTGTAAAATGTTATTTAATTAGTATTTAGTTAGTTAGTTAGGTTCAGGTTGATGTTAATACAAATAATAGTAATATAATCAATAATTAATGATACATTATGTGCAATTAAACTTGATGTACTACTGGTCAGAATATCTTTATTGTCATTGCACAAGTACAACTTCACATTTTGACGTCACTTTTTTGAGCCGTGTTTGGTCCGTAATGGTTTTAAGCATTTAATATCATTACCAGGGTTTTCTCATAGCTTGAAAGAATTTATTTCTATTCATCACAACTTCAAAGTATATAATAAGTAACAAGTATGAGTTCTTTAATGTCCATCTGATCAGCATCAGTTTGCTATAACAGGAAATAAAATCAATCTTATTCATGTCTGAATGACACAAAATTAGTACGACCGTCGTGACATTTGCTGAAAAGGGAATCGAGTAAGAAAGAAAACATGATTCTAACCTAGTTTCCGTTTCATGTTTTATAAAAGAAACAAAAATAAGAACAGTACTATACTATGTACTGTACTGTACTGTACTGTACTGTACTATTATTATTTAAAATAAAACAATGTAAAACAAACTACCAAAACTAGTATTTGACTTTGATAAAGTCCTGTCAACATCCACTTTGGTCAATGTCCTGTTTCACATGATGTCCTGTTTCACATCGTATTGCAGACTTTAAACGGCACAAACATGCATTTCATATATATAACCAAGCTGCCTCCCATTTCTTAGACACGTCCAGTCGTGGAGTCTGCGTGATGCCTGATCTGTCTGGAAGGTGCCGCTGGGAAACTAACCCGGTGGTGGGCTAGTAAATTTCTGCTGCACCACCCGGGTGCCTCTGGCTGATGTGACAAGTAAAAACTGTAGAAGTTAAAGCCAACATTATGTTTGTGGATTACGTGTGTGAATGGTTGTAAATAACGTGTGAACATTTAAGAGGCCTGGAGCAGAACCTTGTTGGGAACCATACTGCTCTCTGCCTGGCCCTGAATAATCTCCATTGGCACACCAGTTATGGTTGGTCAAATAAGATACAAATCCACCAAGAACACGTCTGTCTAAGCCAAGTGGATTTGCAAGCCTGTCAATTAAAAGTTTATGGTCAATAGCGTCAAATCCTGCACAAGCAGAACCATAACTGCAATCTGATTCATGCAGAAGATCATACACTGCGGCTAGGGCTAATTTAGTTTTTTGATGCTTTCTGAACTGAGACTGAAATATGTCATGCTCATGCTTCCTACGCAATACAGAAGAGAGCGGTTGGGTAACATCTTTCTTTTAAATTTAAGCAGGAAATGGTCTGATATTTGGAGAAATCGTGGGATCTTGGGAGTGTGACCATATAGTTACAACTGATGCTCTTACTGAAAAGTGTCAGAGAGGGACTGTGCACTATGATGTGGCTCTATAGCATTTGTCATAGTGGCATATGCCTTGTGGGATATGTTGGTAGTACGATAGTAGTAAGATTTGTGGTGCATTATGAGGTATAACAAAGTGTACAGGGTTAATTTGATTGTTCATTGGGAATTTGGACTGTATGGCTCTGATTGGGGTTTGAGTTTGGACACAACTTACTTAAACGTTCACTGCATCGTAAAACAGACCTTTTATTAATTGATTTCCAGAAATCACTCAAGCATTTGATGGAGCTGTGATTCACCAGACGTAACTCTGCACGGTTAATTTCAATCACAGGAGTTCATAGCACAGTGTTGTTTTGCAACTGAGAACATAATAATGCCTTGGCTTATCACCCTAATTTGAGTCGGAAATGAATTCTCTGGGTAATCATCCACAACAGAGACATCAAAAGGACAGCTGAATGGAAAAAGCTTGACAATATTATAATCACCCTCATTTTCGATTGTAAAAGTCACTCGTAACAAGATCAGATTATAAATCAGTCTGAAAGTAGAACAAAACTACTGTTTATGTTTTAGCTACAAAACTTAATTCCTTAATTTTTAAAATCATACATTTAATAGAAAGAGTCTGTTTAACAAACTACTTGCTACATGAAAACATCACTGCCACTAACTTGCCCCTTACGCTGCCCCACAGTAGGAAGGTCCTGGGTTTAATCCCAGGGTGGATGGGCCTGGGTCTTTTCTGTGGGAAGTCGGCATACCCTTCTGTGTGAGTTTACTCTGGGTACTCCGGTTTCCTCCCACAGTCCGACGACATGCATGTTAAGTTAATTGATTACTCTAAACTGGCAATGACTTGTGTGTGTGTGTGTGTGTGTGTGTATAACTAGTTCTATATAACCTATATCTATATAACCTTGTATCGTAGAAATGGCTACCTATGCCGATAAGCGAAAACTAAATAAACAAGAAACAAACCTCAGCATTCAAAACAATACTAATCAACAGTCAAACCTTCTCCTACAGGACCCAATGTTTCAGAGCTTGCCAAGAGGTTAATGCTAAAGCTACCGAGATTGCTTAACCAGGTACAACCAGCAACCCCTGCTAACATTCCATAGTGTTTAAGTTTCCATTAAAAGAATAGTTGAGCAAAAATAGAAAAGAAGAGCATTAAGAAAGCAGTAAAAAAATTAGACATGGCCAATCACATGTTAAGAAACAAGGCAATTGGAATCAGCCAAAAAAATTGGTCACTAAAGAAATAAAAGTGGAGGGTGACAGTAGAGGTAAATTAACATCACTTGTGTTTTTAGAATATTAGTCATTAGGAAGGTTTTTGATTTGGATGGAGAACTAAAACGTTAGTACAGGTTTGTGCTTTTTAACGTCCATTCAATCAGCATCTGTTCACTTTAATGTCTGAGGTCCTGAGAATTATGATAAGGCATTACAGTCTGTCTTATATACATCTAATTTACGTCTGAATGACAGAAAACCAATACGAATGAACACTTGCAACACCTAATATTGCATGAAAAAAGAATAGCAGAAATCTGGTATCGTATAAAGCTTTTTAGTTTTTGGTTTACGATTGTATTAATGACACTAGTGTACAGTATTGTGCTATGTTTAAAACTATGTGCAGAGCATCTAAATTATTATCTGACTGTGCTAATGCCCGGTCAACGTCCATTTCGGTTTCACAGAACGTAATGCAAACTTTACACTGTTTTCCTGTTTGCCATTTATCAGCTTTGACTTCTCAGTATCTATTAAAAACGTTTACATGCATGCACAATTACAACACTCAATTACTGATGAGTAGGCTGAGGGATGAAGGGCTTTTAAATATCATCATCAATAATGGCAAGACAGAAAATGACAAAAGGTTGTCTCATTTTAATATCAACCGATTGTTTATGTGTCTGGCAGAGCCGAGGTGGAGACATACGCTCAGAGGCGTCAAACTTGAGCTTATTAAACAGGGCAGACAAAGTGGACAAGAGAAGGCAGTACTCAAGGTCAAGCTGACAGTCACAGATCTAACAGGCAGGTAGACCGGCAGACAAGCAGGCTAATCTAAAGCGGCTTGCAAACCGTTGAAGGAAGCAGAGGGTTTCGATCTAAAAAGACGAAGAATAAAAAAAGATTTTACAACCGAGACCTAAAAAATTATTATTATAAAAGGAATTAAAATGATCTTTAACTCCAGATAAAAGGGCTGTAAACAGCTGGTCAACTCAACAGCCAATCAAAACGCTGCCGATCCACAGAGGCAGAATTGAAGTCCATCCTTTGTGTGTGTGTGTGTGTGTGTGCGCGCGTGAGTGTAACTAACTAACTTACCGCTCGTGTACTCGCTTTGCTCATTTGCTCAAGTTGGGACTAGTGACTGTTCTAACTCAGTTGATGTGTTTAGAGACTTTTTTTTGTCTGGGTTACTCGGCTCTGTATGTATGACTTTTCACTGTATGTGAAAGTTTATAGACTAAATTTATTTAAGCCCTACGATGCCACCTAAATATTCTGAAAGTTCTAATATAAATACTTAAGTAAATATAGGGTCCCTACTTTGCAGATTTTCGTTTATCGCAGGTGGTTTCGGAACGTAACCCTTGTGATAAACGAGGGAACACTGTACTGTCTATCGATAAAAATCATATCCATCATATCATCCCTTTAAATGCCATGGCTTTCCTGTACACAAGGTTATAAGGTCTGTGTTTTTTATAATTATTGTGGATTGTAGGGGTGCTGTGTAGGTGGCAGTGTTCCAATTATGTTTTCAGATGTGACTATGGTACTTAGATTTGAAAAGTGTTAGATCCCTCATACCATTTTTTAAAGGGTTAGGGCTTTTTCTAATAAAACAGTACAATACTGTAATTTAATACCGTTTTTTAATGTGTGTGTGTGTGTTTGTGTTTACACACTGCTCACAAAAATTAGGGGATATTTCATTTTAAATCTCTTTCTATATACAGTCGATTCTGGTTAATAGGACCACTGGTTAATGGGACCAGTCGGACCAAATCCTAAATTACCGAAACAAATCCTATTATAGACGTGTAATGTTATTTGCTTATTTGGACCAAAATTCCGCTTAATCGGACCAAAGAATGTGTACAGTATGTTTTATCCCCGAATAAACTCTTCGTCTCTGGCATTCCTACCTGAAAGTTTCTCCCCAGCTCTCTACTACCACCTACAGGTCTTTGCCTAACATTTTCGTTTACTACAAAAAGAAGCCACAAGTCGCCACTTAGCCACAGCAAAAGCAGATCAGCGATTTATGGGAGGATTCCTGTGCTCTCCGGGAAAATGTATGCTTTAATCAAAGGTCAGGAAGTCCGAAAAGTTGTGTTGACCAGAGCAAAACTTTTTGTTCAAGTGCAGTCCGTCAAGAGAACGTGCCAGATCACACTGGGTAAGTTCTTCAAACGTTGACTGGAATTTAGTAAGAACTTGTTTTTTACAGTATTATTCTATTATTAAGTGCATTAAATACTGACCTGTATTGTACAGAACATGCCAAGTAGGGCAGAGTGCTGACGCTTTCAGATGTTGCATTACTGTTTAGCGAGAACTTTTTTTCCATACCTGTTGCCTTTTACTGGTGTTAAACAACTCTTATGCCCAAACAGTGCCTGTCCCTCTTTCTTCTCAGCAGAGAAAGCTGAGCGAAGGCGTAACTGTACGGCTCGTGTATCAGATAACCTGTCAGCTTGCATATGCAGATAGACCTCTGAATATTCATGAGTAAACGGCGAGATGTATCTGTGTGACAGCAAAGACGTGGCACTCATTTATCAGCGTGCTGTTATCACCGAGGCGGCCTGTCAGGCTGCAAGTCACCACGTGTGTGCGCGTGCGTGTGTGCGCGCGTGAGTTTTACGGTGTTACGTCGAGCATAACGGTGTTAATTAATAACAGGCGTTAAAGTGGCACTGCAGAAGGGGAGGGTGCGTTATACCACCTACACTTATCAAAGAAATCAGTGCTATTTACTCAAGCATGGGAACGATGACTAGTGGCTGTGAAAACAAAAGCATACAGTACACAGGAATTCTGCTGCTCTTTAATTCATTGCAAAACTTACCTCGGTTTTAAGATTCAAGGCTAGTTTTTGTCATGATACGTTCACTGTTTCACAGTAGATAATGCTGGTGATATTTTGACCACAATATCTTTGTGTGCTCAAACACTGCCAGGCTAAACAAATTTAGCTGGGCTGGCTTCAGTTTTGTTTATGCCATGCCTTCGCTGTACCACTTTTTGACAACCGTACAACATTTCTTTCCATTCGGAGTAGCATTTATTTTTGGCAAACGTCTCTGGATTGTTGACATGAGAGCCGAAGAACTCCCAAACACATACAAAGACTTTGTGGAGTTAAGTCTGGGACCCAGTGGTAGCCATTCATGTGTTGAAAATGACTCCTAATGCTCCCAGAACTACTTTTCCCCAGCCAGAGCGTAATCCATTTTGGCGCGATTGTCCTGGACTGTGCCAGGACAACGAACAGGAATGAAAGACATCCGTTGATGGGATAACCTGAATCATTCAGTCAATTCAGTTCTTTTTTGCCTGCCATTTTATTGCCACTTAACGTTGCTAGACCTAGAATTAAAGCAACCCCTCTCATAAGACACCATGCGATTCCATTCGCACTTTGGTTCGCTTATAAGACTGGGCTTATCAGACCATGTGACCTTTGTCATTACTCCAGCGCTCAATACTCAATCAATTTTGCTCTACTTGTTATGGGTGTACCAATACACTCTGCTCATGATTCGATGCTCAATACTATGAGTTCACAGTTTTTCAAAGTAGCGTTTTTTAACAACAGAAAACCTCTAGTCCCTTGCAAATAAAAGAAAAGACTAAAACAGAGGCTTAAATCTGTCACAAATGTCCTATTGTAGCCTTACTGAACATTAAATAACCAAGGCAAAAACATCTGACTCTTCTAAAACAGTTCTTCCTGTACTTCTTACAGTTTTTCCACGACACAAGATACATTTTCCAACATGGTTGTTTAAGAAGTCTTAAAAAAGTCTAAAGTTTTCAAATCAGAATGTGTTATGAGCAAGATGCAGGCGGTGGCTGCTTCTCTCTTCGCTTCTCTGCATGCTTGCTTCAATGTTCTGTTCACAACTGTCTTTGTGTTCTCCTGTTTTTCCTATTTAAGCACCATACACTTTAGAGTCTGCTGAGTCCAAACCTTTTCCCTAAACTCCGTTTGTTTGCTATTTGTGCTGGCCTTTGCTCTCCGGCCCAGCCTGAAATTTTCCCTTTTTCAATGTCGGAAATTCAACGCGCATCTCGAAGTATAAAACCTTCCAGTTTGCGTACGTATAAAATTAACGACAATAACAATATTCAGTCTGGCTGTGGAATGAATGCTGTGGCATGCAAATGAAGTAACAAATTCTAGTATCATATGAATATTTAAGTACCGGCGCTGACAGCCGTGATCCATCATTCAACAAGAAACCGTAGTAATTGCGTTCTGTTTGTTTCATTATTATTTTTTGCTGCTTCAACAAATACTTTTTTACATTAGAGATAGAACAGCAAACAATGATTGGAATGGACGTCCGGATCAGCGTAGTCAACTTTGTTCCCGGTAGCTCGACGTTTATTCGTAATGAGTCTTGATAGAGCCGACACCTGCTCGAAAAGAATCGTTTGTTCATTCATTAATTTTTACATCGACTTAATTCTGTTCAGGGTCACGTAAGAACCTGGGACTTAACCTAAAGTGCAGGATGCAAGGCAAGAACCAGACCTAGAAAGGGCACCGGTCGATTTCTATAATTTTTGCTTTTGACTATATTCCTCAAGATCAGGATTAAATAAAAAATGTTCAGCAAAGCGCTGAAAGTTGAATGTTCCTTTTTAATCGAGGCAGCGATCTTTCTTTGTTCATTGAACACATCAAAAGTAACATTAATGCATGATAAAGAAACAATGTGGAAATATTTTCTGAGCCGTCTGTACAAAAATGAATAAAACACAATTGTGTAAATGTAAATTCCTATCTGTTATGCAAATTTTGTAATAATGTATAATGTATAAATGTATTTTTATTTTACATTATACTGCTATTCTGCTAAAATATACTCACAAAAATGGTTGGATATTTGAAAACAAAATGAAATATCTCATAAGGAAATATCCCACATTACACCTGATGTTTCGTGTCTTAGATGTTAAATATGTATGTAATTATTTAGAGTGGATTCCGAATTTAACGCCGGAACGCCGTTCAAACTAATGAATCTAATTTCCATATAAGACGTACTGTAAATAAGATGAATCCTTTCCTGACCAAATGATTTTTGTATGCCTATATTCATATGTAATTAATGATTAAAACATGAAGGATTGTAATCCAATGCATAGAAAAATCAATAAAGACATGAAATAAGTGAATATAAATTTTACCCATAGATTGATATAATAATAAAACAATAGACACTGCTCACAAAAATGAGGGGATATTTCGAAGTGAATATGAAGAGGGTCCCAGAAGAACTGCTGGATAATCTGATCCTGTCCATGCTTCATAACTGTCAGTGTGTTTTGGAACTTCTGGGTGATTATACACCCTACTGAACAGTCAATGTGGAACACTCTCATCCAGTGCATAACATGTTTCTGTTCACCCCATGAATCTCATTTGCATATTCAAACAACTTTGACATCAAACATCTGTGACTTTTCATTTGCTTTCCTGATGATCCTGTTTAATAAAGTGAAATCAAATGCTTCTTTTCTCAATCACTTCATCTTCATTTTCAATTATCTTTGAAAACTTGTATTAGCTATTTTATATTGATTTTGTTATATTTCTATTTTTGTGTATTTTATACGTGTATTGTGTATTTTTTATGATCACTGTTGTATGGTGTCCTTGGGTGCTAGAGAGGCGCCTTGAAATAAAAAGCATTATTATTATTATTATTATTATTATTATTATTATTATTATTATTATTATTATTTCTTAATTTGTGAGCAGTGCAATATAAAATAATTTAAGTTTATACTTCTACGTATATACTTACAACTTTCTTTGTTTTTTTTTTGCTTATGGCGATTGCCATACCATAATGGTGCATTATCACCACTGGTGGATGAAAGATCGCAAAACTGAGTGTTGGATTTTGGGTGAAGTCAGAATTATTGCTTAAATTTGAAATTTTGGGGCAACCCCCCCCCCCAGATGGCCGGTTTGATGTCTGAATTGTTTGAGTAACATATACTGTTGATAAATTTCACCGATTAATACATATTTACCAGTTTAAAATACCCAGTCCACAGATAAATGTGCTAAACTACAGATCGTATATAAAAAGTTTGACATTTTCCTTCATGTTGGTCCTCATATTATCTCCTGCCTACATGTTATCTGTTCCTCTTCTCACATCATTAAAATGCTTTGTGATGTTCCTTCAAAAGTAAGCCTTAATGGAAGATTAAAATTGCAAAAAGCCTAGAATTCAGACCTTTAAAACTTGCAATGTAAAGAATCGGTTAACACTTCTTAGTGTTTTATTGTTGGTTTTAAAGCTCTACATACAGCTCCCCAGACATAGGAAGTAGGCAGCAAGGGCACTCTTTGGGTATTGGGACGGACCCGATGAACACTTTGCAACATTGTTGGCGCACTTAGCTAAAATCGATAATGAATTAATAATTACATTTCTTAAGAAAAAAGGTAGAAAGAAGAACAAAAAGCTCGCACTGTTGAACCCTGAAGAATCAGACATACGGGCGGTGTCTGTAATGAACATTTAATGTCTCTGATTGTTAAAGCACCACTTGTGTGATGATGAATTACATAGTAGTGAGCAGCATGCAGTCTGAGACATCTGCTGTTTTTTTTTTTTGCGATGATATGTGTGATAATCATTTTACACTTCGTTCTATACTAATAATTTTAAATGAATTTTCACCATAAAAACCTGCTTAGTTCTTCCTTGATGGTTTTTACTGTTCTTTTTTTATGCTCTATCTGTTGTAGCCTATAGGATAATGCTGGAGAGGGCCTTTTCTGAAAATAACAACAGTGTAACTGTACTCTCCTTGCTTGTGCACGAACTTGAGTCGAATCAATTTGTTTGTGGAATCGACTCCAATAAGTCAACTTCATTCGAAATGCCTGGAATCTGCGAATCGATTCGTGCCTTATTAATGCTTGATGACACACGCGCACAAAAAGCATTATTTGAGAATGACGAATCGATCGCCTGTCGCAGGAACACTTTGTGATGCTAATTCATAAAACCTGTCTCATACTAAAAATAAAATTAAATAAAGCCAGCCAAGGGCGCCTGGGTGTCGCAGCATCAGTTCGCTGTCAAACCACCGCGCAGACATAGGTTCGAATCCCGACAGCACAAGTTTTGTCCATTTTTTTCTCCCCAACCAGTATAAATGGCAGCATAAAGAAAGGATTTGACTTTTCTTTTATTTTAAACTACTACCATTAAAACCTGAAGGTCCAGAGTTTAAGTCCCACCTCTGCCAAGCTGCCACAGTTGGGTCCTTAATCAAGGCCCTTAACCCTTGATTGCTTAAATTATAAGACTGTATTAATTGTTATTAATTGCATTACATGCATTGGCTAAATGCTGTAAATGTAAATGTAGTTCTCACTGTTTCATCACCATTTGCATTTTTTACATTTCCGTTTATATCATTTAGCAGACGCCCTTATCCAGAGCGATTCACAATTAATACAGGCTTACAATCCAAGCAATTTGTGGGTTAAGGGCCTTGTTTAGGGACCCAACTGTGAGAGATCTGGGGGTCCATAGTCCAGTACCTTAACCACTAGGTCACCACAGTCTACTCTGTCTGTATTTATGAGAAGCCTAAAATTGTAGTATATTAAGCCTTATGTATTCCAAATGCACTTGCATGACTTTCTCTTTTTAACTCTGAAACCCAAACTTTGTTTTCTCTCCAGACTGATATTTTGCATCCGTCATCAGATACGGAAGTTAGAAGGCTATTATTCTTTCATTTAACGGATTGTTTACAGCAGGGGTGCATAGGAAATGCAAAATGTGAGCTTTTAGCTCAACTCGTAATGGATTAATATGGTCTGAGGAACGCCTGACCCTCCGGAACAAATTGCCCCAACTCGAACCTGGGTGGAGACGGGCCACCGAAGTGTTGCCATAAGCGAAAGCGTCTCAAGCAACAAGAGTGTGACAATGTTGGCAAAAAAAACATTTTAAATAGAATGGTATTAAAAAACACAAAACATTTTTCACGTTATCATTTCATTTTGGGGAAGCACATAAACCATCGGCGTGTCAGTACGTTACCATGGATCCATCAGTCAGCGCGTTTCTGCCTTTAAGGATTAAATTACGTGCCGTGGAAGATGGAGAACCTGCGAGCAAACCTCACTGAAACGCTAACGCTAACCATTTGTTAGATATCTTCATATATTTTCATGGGTTAGACAGAGAGGTGGGATTTTGTGGTGGGGTGAGAGATATGGAAATGGAAAATCTCTCTCTTGCGCTCTCTTTTACACACACACACACACACACACACACACACACACACACACACACACACACACACACACACACACACAC
>JAVSBV010068954.1:0-10335 GCA_033117975.1 Parotocinclus spilosoma
AAATCTTTATTTTTCAGCACTTTTCAATTTCTCGAGGACGATGTGGAATCAATACAAGGAAGGAGGAAGAAATAAAATATATTTTTATTTATATAATAAAATAAAATAACATTTATTTAACCTACAATTAAATTAAAGTGAATCTGGGGGAAAAAAATAAATGTACAGAACAATACCGTTGGCTCTCCACCGGAGGGCGGAAAAAGCTAAAAAATACAAATAAAATTATTTTTTTAAATTTAAACCATCGGTACTGCGGCGGATCCGAGAAATACCCCCCAAAAAAAAAAAAATATATATATATATATATTTTGGATTCTTCAAATATGATCGTCGGAGGATCCGCGAAACAAGCAATAAAAAAATGTCTGGCCTAAATTGGTTGGTTTTAAAGATTGGTTTTAAAAACACCTTTCAGATTTCACACGTTCATAATAATTATTATAAAATAACCACTGTATGAATGCATCTCATCAGACACCTATCTGATCCCAAACTCTAAAATGCTCGATGAATTTGACTTCGTTTTGTCACCTGATACTTTGATGCACTTTATGAATGTTTCCATGTGCTGGTCACATTTGCTCTCGTCGGAGTAAAAATACGTGCGAGCGCTCGTGACCCGGTCTCTCCGATCTCCGAACTTCCTGTGAGCCGTGAACTTCTTTTCTCGAAGATTGACTGAAATCAGAGCAACATTGTACGGCACATCAGAGTAAGAAGATCTAATTAACGTGTTCGGTTCGGGTTAGGCGTCAAGATTTCAGGCTTTAAGACAAAAATGCAAACGTTGCACATGAATTGTAAGACGTATTGAAGTTGTGTCGGTATCTCAGGCCCCCGGGGACACGTGGGCTTTAGTGAGAGTCTGTTAGATCTGAGTCACAGTACTGAGGTTTACATTTTCGACATTTAGCAGATGCCCTTATCCTTACAATTTTACAATCCAAGCAATTCAAATTCAATCGTATTTATGTAGCGCCTTTTACAACGGCGCATTGTCTCAAAACAGCTTTACAATATTATATTATCTTAAAAGGCCAATCCCAAACTGAGAAAGCCTAGGGCGACAGCGGCAAGGAAAAACTCCCTCTATAAAGAAGGAAGAAACCCTGGGAGGAACCAAGACACAAAAAGGGACCCGACCTACTGAATAATGAAGTTGTAGTAATAGTAAAATTAAGTAAATAACAGAGTGGAAATCAATAGTAATAAATTATTAATAATTGGTAATAAAATAAAAAATAAATAACAAATAGATTTAAGTCAGCGGTAAGTTACTGAAGGCTCATCTCCTAATAACTTATTATTTTTACTCTGTCATTCAAAAACGTGCTAGGAGCACTATAAACAATAATAGTAAAAAAATTAATGATAATAATAATCGTTTTTGTAAAAAACAACCAAAGGTAAAAGGAACGCTTCTGCAGAAAGTTCTGTTATTTTGATAAAGTAGAAGGTCTAGAGGCCAGTACCTTAACCGCTAGGCTACCACAGTCCCAGTTTAAGAATAAAACAGGAACGTTCATAGACGTAAACATACTCACTGGAGTTTTGCTTTTCCGATGCTGACACACAAGATCTGCCAAAAAAAAGAAAGATTTGGTGTGATTTTATTTGCACAAGACATTTGTGAACAATCAAATGTAAGGATATTTATATGGATTTCCTCTCTTAGTCTTCTGCCATTAGTTTTTACAGTTTCGGGACGTCTACAACAATCGGTGTTCCTTCACCCCCAATTAATGTCCTGTAACACGCGCTGGGATTTTCTTATTAAGTCATAATATGAGCTACAGTCCAGAGGTGTTGATGTAAATGAAACCACTTTCAGGATGTCCAGGGCACTCCATAGTGGATGCCAACTCGTTCTCAGATGCCACATATTCCACTCTCTCTTCATAATGCTAAAGGCTGAGCACTCACTTCGGTGTAACGTGCTTAGTGGACCGTAATGCAATACTAATATCAATACTCTCAAGCGCGCGCGCGCACACACACACGTTGGACATCAATTTGCTTTTATTAGTCAGTGGCTAGCTTGATACGTGCCAAGTTGTAAACAGCGTTTCCAATAAACTCTCCAGTCCAGGAGTCTCTCCGTGGTTAATCATTTCCATCTACTGGCTAGTAAGGGTACTGCAGCTTCTACCTAGCGAGCGTTTTTTTTTAATATAAAAAAAGCTTTAAAGTAAAGGTTTTATAACGCTACAGCTAAGCTTATACAAAGTTAAAACGTGCAGTTAAATACTGATTAATCTATAACTACTTAATAATGTATGTGTTGCCAGTAATGTGGTGCAGTTTTCAGAAGATGCCAGGTCCTGGACTGGCTAATGCTAGTCAAGAGCTAGTATACGATGCGTCTAAATAATGTAAACATTTCATTTATTTGTATACAATATTGCTACTTTGTGATCAGAGCAACATATATGATTAAACTTACTCACATTGTATGTCATCTAATAGCTGATATGATATTTGTTAGTCTCCGGTTACGTAAACAAGTTTTATATTTTAAAAATCGTTCCAGAAATGGTAAGATGTTGCGGTAATGATAATAATGCTGTGGACCGTAATATATTGTTTAGAAAATAGCAAAAGCTGTATGTAGATGAACAAAATGATTAAATTCTGTGTCTTTTTTTAAGTGGTTATAAAAATACAAACCATAACCCGAAAGTTTATGGGTTTAAATCCCGGCTCTGGTGAGTTTTTGAGCGAGACTCTTAACCCGCAGTTTCTCGCCTTGTTCCTTTTGAGATGAACCGGAATGCTGTCTGAATTCTAAAGCTTCCATGGCTAAACGAAAGCAAATCCCTGCAGTCGTATGTAAACCAATTTGAATTACGAGCACTTACGATTATTGAGTCAGCCAGCCTTAAGTGGAGTGCATCTACTAGGCACTAGGCTGGCATCAGTCGTCAGCTGGATACAATCCTCGGTGTGTACCAGATTGTCTTGTCCCACAGGTTAGCTACACGAATGCCCACACAAAAGCTAGCAGCCAAATGAGATTATCCATTTGCTTTGCCAGAGCACTTGGCAAGAACCAGTCGAAGAACAAGGATGGAATGTTTATAATTCACTCATCAGGGCTTTCCCACATATGCTGCGAATTACCACTTGATCGGAAGGGGGTTCACTTTGTGAACAGCTCAGATCGATCATCGCACCCCTGTCTGAGGTTTTACAATCGTCCCAAGCAACACTCTATGGACTGTGTGGACTTACGTTAAGCTGCATGTCGGCACTTTGTGTGCACCACAATGCTATCATAAGAGTTGAGATCTTACTCCATTTCTTTGGCCTCCGCCTCTTCTTTGGAGAGATCTTCCTCCACGCTGTAGTCCAGCACCGATCCCACTCCGAAGGCCCGGTTCTTCCGGATCAGGGTTTTGATTGACCGGTAGTCCTCTCCTGCCACAAACTGGCCATAGAACGTCAGTTTCATCACCTTCTCAAAGGCTGTCGGACCCAGCAGTTTCTTGCTCAAGTCAATTATCTGTGGAGGCAATAAAACTTATGGTGATGTCCACACTTCCTTTCTGTGTTTTGCAAATACTGTATGTCAGCTCAGTCCACATGAGGTCAGTGTGTGGTTCTGCTTTCACGCCGTGCCATGGCTGGTTGTAATTCTATGCCACAGAGTCACACGATCTCGGGCAGCTGTACTCCAGTTCGTTCTGTGCCAGCCCGCCTTGAAAACTAGAACCTTACGACGTCATAAAGGGCAGTGTGTCCCAGTAGAGGCTTAAAACATGACCATGATTTATTCATCAAGGCAGATAGAGTGCAATAAAAATGATGGGACGCTGGCAATGCCACTTTTTATACCTCTCATCTCTGGTGAGATGAGGTCTTTCAGTTGTGGGTTGGGTTTTATTTAACTGTCATGGTAGAACCCAGGTCTGGAGGTCAAGATTGCAACTCTGAAGCCTCTGGCAAGATGGAAAACCAGGACCTCTGTGCAAACCTCACTGGTTCCCAGTGCCGAGCCCCTGTTGTTTGAGTTCCAGTACCCTCTGTTCACCTAGTTGTGTAATTCAGCCTTGCCAAGGGCATGCAGACCAGTGATACCACCGCACCCTTTCTGTATGGTCCACTAGAGTTTCCTTAAGGTAAATAAAAGAAAATAAACAAATAAATACTACGCACCTCTCTATTCCGATCCACAAGTATGTCGTAAGAGCAGACTTTAAAAACGAGCAGGGCTCTGAGCAGCTCCAGAGTGTCTTTGCTCTTGTAGGCCTCTCTGGTCTGCTCAAAATCGATCCGGATCTCATTGCTGGATCTCGATGCCCTCTTCCCGACGCTGACACTGGTCCAGTGATCCGCTCGACTGAGCTGTGACACGCCTGAAACCCTTCTGAATTTTCCACCCAGAGTGGTCAGGACCCTCCTGCTGTACATCAGGGTAAAAAATAAACACACACACAAACACAAAAACACACCAAGCTCCCCTGGTTTGCACACACACACACATACTGGTAGTCCAGGCTGGTCATGGTGTAATAAGAGCCTCCTTGTGTTCACACACCCCTCTGTAAAGACTCACGGGTTGGTCAGTGCTGGAGCTCCACATGTCTTCCAGATCAGCCAGTTGGAAAGGATAAAAACCTGTGATGAACATTTGGGCACTTTTTAATAATCAGTAACAGTTTTATGCATGACAGGCTGTACTGAATTAACTCACAGACAGGTTTATGTGTGGATTTTGAAAGCAAAGACATTTATTAAAATAATCCAAGGCCAAGCCTATCCAAAATCCTCATCGATGATCACGAAGAGCCTGCTGCACAAGGTGACAGCACTATGGCCAACTAAAGTGTGGCCTCCTGAAGAAAATGCGAGATTATGATATATGACGTCAAGCTGAACACAGAGATCATTTCGCATTTGTTGAATCATGCAGGAATTTGGAGAAACATCTGCTTTAGCTCTAATGTTCCCCAAACAATTCGTTTAATTCTGGCTCGGCATCTGGATCAGTCGTGTTTTCCACATGCGTTGTGACGTCTTCATCTGTCCCATCAAAGCTCCATGTGTCTGGTGTCTTGGGTATTTGATAAGATTTCTTATTTTTAGTAGAGAACCCAGATAGTAATTCGATTTAAAGGGATGCAGGGCATCACTGTCACCACTTGGGGCGTATGTCGTTCTAGTTTTGTTCTATAAAGAAAAGTAATCACAGTTTTCTAAAATGATTTAGTGAGACCTGACCAGAGAGGGCAGCAGAGGGCTATAGTGCAAGCTGGTTGCCATACTGTTGGAAACTACCTTTCCCAGAATGCCCCAAAGAAAGACTGATCAGCACCCAGCCTGGTATAGCTACACTGTGTTTAGCAAAATATTTAAACTAAACTGAAATTGTAGGGAAACTACGTTTAAAAATAAATTTTAAGTTAAGGGTTTGGGAGCCACATTTGGAGGGAGTTTACTTATAAGCGCTATTTAGTTTATTATTCTGTCCGAATTGTCTGGATAATCACACTCAAATGTGCTTTGATATCGGTAAAAGAGCTTCTCCATTTTTTCCGACATATAGTGTCAATATATGTTTAGTTTCTGTGCGTTTTAATCAGTATAGAATTTGGTTGACCGAATTTGAACTATGTGCGTTTCAAGAGATTTACAGTAGATGGCGCCGTTGTGCAGCAGTGGAAATGTTCTGTTTTGTTTTAATCGTTCTGTTTGCAAATAAACAAGAAAAAGTGGAATAAACTAGCGTATTGTATCTTGATTAGTCCAGAATCTTTATTAACGTCGCCTTAATTGAGTTTGATACACATTTCTTGGGCTCCTTTAATCAGTCTGGGTTTGTGTTTATCATTCTGTGTTCTAGTGAAGAAAGGGCAGTACTTACAGAAGTTCTGGGTACAAGATACACACCCACTGGACTGTAAGAGTCTTTTTGACTTGTGGTTCAGGCCAAAACCAAGTTTTGAAAGCTGAGGAGATAGTGAGGAACCCGCCAGGAACTTTAGAAATAAAACGGAACCGTTTGACTTTGGGATTTTTGAAGATGCGTGTTGGGGGTTTTTTTGTTTGTTTTTTTTAATTTAAAGCTGTTTATCATAACTATCCGGATGCGTTGGTGGGGTGAAACTGGAGTCTACTGAAGCACCGGTGGAGATGCCATCTTATTTTTTCCTGGATTAAGAATGAAAGCGAGTTTTTTTGCGTTTCCAGTGATGTCGCAAAAACTCCAGAAAAGTTCGCCTCTCCAGAAGCGAGAGGAGATCCTCTAGTGGAGTAAAGAAAAACGGGTTTGTGCGTTTGCTTTGTGGCTGCATTTGGTTAAACGTTTCCATTTCCCCTCACCCCTCTTAGTTTGTTTTTTTTTATTAGAAGGATTCTGGTTATTTTGAGGTTTAAAAAGCGCAAATCCCGAATAGGGACGGACGGACGGACCCAGTGACTCTCCTCGTGTGTTTCTGCAGGAGGATGCTGCTGCTGCAGTTGCTTACACAATGGAAGTAAAGAACATTTTAGCAGCTTTGCTTTTGCTTTTGCTTCTCATTTTTTGTCCCGCATTCAGCCAAGAACTCAATCCCAAGGGCCGGAACGTGTGCAGGGAACCAGGGTAAGCTTGCACCCAAAGAAATGCTGATTGCATGCAATTTTACAGGGGGGGTGGGTTATGACCAGCTCATAAAGCTCATTGGTTCCTTCATAATTGACTCATATCAAAAATTCCAGATCAACACCTTTCAAATGATGGCTGTTTTATAAAAGTGACTGCAAACTCATTTTATCTCTTCAGTATTAACCTCTTGTGAAGCTTAGTAGGCTTTCCACCCTGTTGATACACTTTAAAAGATTTAAACTCACTGGTTTGGTTGGAGAACTGTATGTATTTGGACATAAATCGAGTTTGTTCAGGTCTGTTGAAGAAGAACAAGCTATTTGCATCTTAAGCGGCACTTGCGCCACTGGCCCATAGAGGGCGCACAGAAAGTGTCGTTTAATAAGTGACGACTGACGTCGTGGCACTGAGCTGGGTTTCGTTCCAAACCGCATACCAGCTTACTAAAGTGTGTATTAAAATAGATCACCACAAGTAAAGTGCCCATAGAGTTAGGATTGGCAATTGCCAACATGCCATTCATTGGCACCTCGTCCAGACTACAGAATCGTGCCCAGTGTTTGAGTTATAGACCCCCAGGATAAAGATGTTATTGAACATGGTTCATGTTTGTTCTGCCTACAAGGCTGTCCATCATCCATAAATCTGTCTTTTCAGGAACTCATTGGAACCGTTTGTCTTCCCGGAACGTTCCTTACGTAGGAACGGTTAACCAGCGAAAGAGTCCTTGATGTGCTCTGTGTACAAACAGATTGGGCCACCATCCGTCAAACGACATGGTTTTTTTTATGGCTGTTCTAAATAACAATGTTTACTAGTCGACTCGAGATCTGAGAGCTTACCTTTTGTTTGACGTTTTATAATTTAGCATTAAAATAAGCCGAAACTTTGTGTTTGTACTCGTTCCCTGGTCGTTCACGCTCTGTTCTTGAGTACAACAAAATAATTTGACCAGGGCTGATCAAGAAGCGCTTCAAATTGAATAATAATTCAGACCATAGTGCATTTTCAACTAGCTCGCTGCTAACGTTAGCATTTGGCGTCGGAAAAACCACAACGAATCATAAAGAGTAAGGGTTTAGTTGTTGTTTGAAGACTGTTTGAGACTTGGCCATTCGGCTAGCCAGTGGAAGTTCATTCCACCACCTGGGTAGCAGTACAGAGTCGTGATAATTGACTTAGTTTAATCTTGAGTTTTTGGTCCAGCCAATCCAAGCTTGGGTCTCGAAGGGTACGAGATACAGAGCAGAACAGAGGCATTGAGGGAAAAGAGGCTGGCCCATTTGTGGATGACCATGTGGTACAGGTTTAACCTTCTCTTTACTGGTTGTTTACTCTGGTCTTACCACCCAATGTGTTAAGGTTACAGTGGCAAGAAGAGCATCACATGTTAAGAGAAAGGACCTAAACTCAACAGGGGACCCATTCTATTTAGGCAGCCTGGAAAAAGTTAAAGAGAGTTTCAGAACTGCTGATGTGTGTAAGCAGAATCTGACCCCATTTCAAACCATGTTTTTTGAAGTTAGGAAAGTTTAATCTTCAATATGAAGTGTATTTAATGGGTAGAAAACCAAGTAAAGCCAAGCTAAGTCGCCGTGAACCGTTTTTTATATTATTTTTTTAATTCAGTCGGACCACATGCGCTTTCGCTTGATGATGCAACGGAGTGTGCCAGTACCTGCGGAAATCCAGAAAGAAACCACAAAACGTTGAGGCTTTTCTGATTCTACGTTTCCGTCTGGAAACCTCTCAAAGCTCTCAAGGTTCTTGGCAGCTTCCAACTGCTTTTTGGTCGAGTGAACCAAGAAAACGGCAGATTATGAACGCAGAAATGTGTATGGTCCATGTTAGATCAGCATACTGCTGAAACGCTTTCAGTCCACACCGCTAGGTGAGCAAAACGACAGCGACCAAGGAACGCAAGAAGGCCTCTCCGAAAAGGCCATGAGGTTCAGAATTTCTGGCAGGCTTCCCGAGTGAGACGGGCACTCCAAACCGAGAGGTCATGGTATGTTGAGGGTTCACTGAAAATGCACTTTTGCCATCAGCGTTGTGACTTGGCTCGTTGTTGAAGGCTGTCAGCGCCGTTGCAGAGCAAAGACAGGTCAAAAGGAAGTGACCTATGTTCTCGAGACATCATCTGCAAATTTGGAAGAGTGTGGCCTTCTGCCTCCTGTCAGAAGTAATCGTACGTCATTTCAGTGACGTCACTGTCATCGTAACTTAGGTTTCTTAGTGCACAGTGTGTGCAATCTTCCACCATCCAAATATTCCCAGAACGAGATAACAGGGTCTGACTGCGTGTAGTAAACGTTTCCAATGCTAGGAGTGAACAATCAGATGTTTGGTGGATGCATTATTTTCTGGAGAGCCTTTTGAGCCTTGGCTTGAAGCACCATTCGGTTTCGGAAAGGAAAATCCTTCTGAATTTGATGAGAAAGAAACCCTGTGAAGACCAAGAGTAGCAAGTGATTTTGAATCCCAACCCAAATCGTTCCACTTAACCGATTGGTGCTCAGCGTCTTATTTTGGACCCTAGACTAGATAAAGAAGTCTGTACACTACCTCAAGTCTGTAATTAGACCTTTAGGCCTGTCCCTTGGAATTTAGTGGGTTTTTTTATTTGTATTCATAAAGACCCTTGGGCGTATGAGTGTACTAGCAGCACTCAGTCTTATCAGAGAGCGTTTAGGAGGAATTAGCTCAAGGTTTGTTGCTGAACAGCCTCTTATCTTCGTCAATCCGAGTGCAAGGTCTCAGTTCACCAAAGCATAATCTGGTTGGTGGAGAGAAGCACTGTCGAGGCAGGAAGTTGGCTCCTTTTGCGAAATTACTCAGAATTTCCATTTGAATCTCAGTCACCGCTGAACGAAGCCTCACCCCCCTGCTGGCGAAGCATCTTCGGTTTCCCGAACCCATCAGCAATCGAGTGTGTGTGGTTCAGCTCTCCCGGGGTGGTTTGGAGAAGTAACTTGATATAGAGCAGGGACATCAAGGTTGCGGTGAAGCCCACGTCTGGAACACACGTCCAGAACACAACAGGCAACATGTGAACGAAGGCCTTTTAGAGTTCGACCTTCTGCGGGAAGTAAAAGTGTGGAAAGGTATTTTGTCGGCCCTGGAGGATGGGGTGCAGCGTCTGGGAGCTACGCTGCAAGCGCAGGAAAGTTTTCACTGTAGAAACCCAGGGACTTACAACGGTCAGAGGCGTCTGTAGGGAAAAAAAATAATACTTGTGTTCTCAAGCACTATTAAAAACAGAAGACGTTTGCTGGCGTTCTCGCTCCGGAGAACTGTTTTGGAAACCGTTTTTAGGGCCATGTTTCCACCATTTGTACGAGAGATATTTGCTCTGGCTTCTCTCTGGGAACTCGTTGAACTTGTCCCTGTCCTTAAACAATTGCAGCAAGCCTGGTTTTACTATAGAGCCACACAACCACAATTTATTTTCGAAACACAAGGTTTGCGGAAAGACCACAATTCTTAGCAGTTCCTTTATATATTAATAGTAGAGAAACAGGAAAGGAAAGCGCTTTTAGAGAACAGGAACTCGCCGTTTTATTATTGCTTCTCGAAAAACGCTTTGGTTCCCCAACAGAGCATTAGGTGGAAATTTACCTAAAAGGGAAAATCTCATATTTTCAGAACCGTATAGGAGATACAGTCGAATCCGGTTAATGGGACCAGCCACTTATTCGGACCAAATCCTAAAGTACCGAAACAAATCCTATTATATACGTGTAATG
>JAVSBV010068995.1:0-10333 GCA_033117975.1 Parotocinclus spilosoma
AATAAAAGTATGAGATTTAAGGGAAAACACAAAATTGTCTAGGTGACCCCAAACTTTTGAACGGTAGTGTATATACCTTCTATACATTATATATAAATTAAGAGTTTCACACCTTCTACAGAAGTAAATGTCACAGAATCTTGCGAATTCCAGGAAGAAGGCTTTATGTTCAAGATATATGCTGGTGTTTGTAGATCATGTTTGCTAAGGGAACAGCTATAAACTGATGAGAATCTTCTTTATTGCAGTTTCAGTCCCTCTCTCACTGGTCCCCATTTCCCTGATGTTTTCAGCTTCACAGAAATCTGATGAATTTGATATAGCTGAACCAGACATAGCTTAAATCAGGTAGCTATATGCCTTGGCAAGCGCTTTGAAAATTCAGGATTAACACATAAAGCATGATTTTTCATTTACTATAAAGATAGTGATAATAAAATGCCCACATGATTAAGTGAGCATAGTCTTGTATTAATTTGGTCATTGATGAAAAGTCAGGCTATCCATTCTCCCAAGGTTATTCACTAATACTTCTGACATTAATGCGATTTTTACTTTTCAATTACACTGTTCACAAAAAATTAGAGGATACTTTAAAATGAAATATCCAATATTGTTTTGCGAGCAGTGTAGTTAGCAAAGATAGAAAAACTCTCCATTGTGCCACAGACATTTATTGCACACGTCCAGGTGATGCATGCACCCTATAACATTTTTTGTTCATGCATATATACTGTGCGCATATATTATAAAATTATCTCTCTTTCTCCCATTCTCTCACTCTTTCTTGCCTGCTCTCTCTTGCTCTCTCTCACTCTCCCTTGCCTTTTCTCATTTGTTTAAAGGTACTAAATGTTTTCATGATTAAGGTTGATCAAAGCTGTGCTCTAAAGGGCTGGTATAACCAGAACAGTAATTCAGACCATATGACTGTATAAAGAGTCAACTCACCATTTATCTGGAGTTGTTTAAATAATTATTTAAAATAATAGAAAAATATTAAATACGATTTGTAATTAAGTATATCTAGAACACATATTGGTCAATGTTATTTAAAAATTATAATGAAGGGATTTGATTGGGTAAATTTTTCTCTACCCATTAATGCTGCCAATCTGTGTGATGAATTAAGTATTTAATATCTTGTCTCTATATTAGTAGAATAAAAGCCACTAATTGTTTGCACAGTAAAAAGAGCCACCTGCTGGTAAGAACAGTTCCTGAGGGCCAGGTTAGGCTTGGAACATAAAAGTAGTGGTAAAGGTGGTGTGGTAATAAGGTCGTTTAACATTTCCTTTGTTGTTTTGTAGAAGGGGGGTAGGTGTGGAGCAGTGTGTGGGCTATTCGATGTGCTAGAGTTTCACAGAAGATTGCCCCATTGGGGTTTGGCCATAGACTGCATACCCTTCTCTGCAAAAGACACTGGGACCATAGTTGTGCTGACCTCAAATTAAAGACACATTAAACTATGGAGGCAGTTGCCTATAGACCTAAATAGACATAAAAATATAGCAGTCTAGTTGTGCAGATTTTAATCAAATAGAAGCCTTAGCATAAACTGCATCAGCAGCACCATTCAGCATTATTAACATGTTTGGTTAATATGACTAATATGTAAATATGATTTCTACTTGCTACTCATTGACCTGTTTATCAGTTTCACTTACCATATAAAAGCACATTGTAATTTTACAATTACAGACTGTGCTACTGTGTACATTGTTAGATCACTTCACAATGTCCAATTCACAGGTCCCCTGCAGGACCAGCACAGTTCAGGTACAATTTGGGTGGTCGATCATTTTCAGCACTGCTGCGACAGTGTTGTGTTGGTGGTGTGTTAGTGTTTAAACAAACATATTAACAAACAAATACTGCAGTGATTCAGAAATACTGACTATTGTTTGAACACTCACTCCGGAAAATTTGGAATCCAAATCTGACTAGAGTATCTCTATTAATATTCACCAATTATTTATGCTGTAGTACGTGCTTTAAGTGATAGTGCATGCTGTTTGTTACATGTATCTGCACACAATTTAATTTAACACAATTATTAACGAATATTAATGGAGAAATGCAACATTTATTAAGGTATAAAATAAAACATAAGATTTGCAACTGGCAACTGAAAAAATGTATTTCAGTTTTAGGGTCTGTTTGTTTTTTTCAAATGAACAAATATTTGAATATTAAGGTTAGCTCCATAAACTACTGGCTATGTTTGATACAAATGTTTTATTTTAATTGTATGTGAATGTTCAGTTTATTTATATATTGTTAGCCCAAAGTCTTAGCTCTGGTTTGCCACTGGAATTTTATATACATTTGTATTACTGTGTATTTCCTACACCAGCCCTCATATGTGAGTAAAATAAGGTATAATAAATGGAACAGTTTGTTATCTTAGTAGCGGACCAAAAATGCAATCTACTGTAAATTCTGTATTTCTGTAACTACAGTTGTTGTAATGTCATCATAATTGCTCATAATCAGAATTATCAATCATCCACGGTAACACACATCAAAATATTTAATATAGATTTTGGATATAGTGGATATAGTTAAAAGTTATAGTAAACCCACTGGTACTAGTTTGCCACTTTTTAATAGTACTGTATTTTAGTGTTTTGTTGTTTATGAGTTCTGCTGATTTGTACACACCCATTTGGTAATGACTCATTTAACCTGTATGTATCACCAATTTGCAATGCATAATTATAGGACAATCAGTCTTGAACACTACCCAATCAAATGTGCTTTCCTAAGACAGGGAGAAAATTGGGCTACACAAAATCTGTGTGTGAGGAATGCCTTTTACAATAAACTACTCACAGAAGCTTCCCAGGGTTCCTTGCGACACTGGGGGGCCCACAAGTAACAAGCTGGTAATTCTTCCCAATGCGATCAAATGCCGTTATGCCAAATGAGCTCTTTATCCTTCCCTCCATTTCTTCTACCCTCCCCTTTCCTCCCCTTCCCCTGCTCATTCCATCCCCACACTCTCCATAAGCTTGCCAGCAATAGCTCTCATTATTTCACAACCCACTGAGCATGGAGCCAGCGCAAGAGGCCCTTTCACGCTGTTCTGAGTTCTTTCTTGTAATTTATCAAAAAGAGTATGGTTTTCGTCCTGTCCATCAGGCTGACTCTTACTTTATATGTGCTAGCCAGCACCAACAAAATACAACGCATTACATTGTAATAAAAGTTAGAATAGAAGTCATTTTAATAAAAGTCAGATTTTTTTAATTTTTTTAAATGTTCTGAAATTCAATTAACAGTCAAGAGCATTAATCGCTGATTCAATTTCAATTTTCTAGCTCACCAACAAGGTAATTCTTGTTGTTTTTGTATTGTACTGTATTCTTAAAATTCTGTTCCACTGTAGTTGTTTTAAATAACTAGATATCACAGGGCACAGTGCAGGATCCAATCATCAGTCCATTGCAGGGAAAATGCAGAGACAAAATAGCTAAAACGGGGATTTCCAGCAATAGTACCAAATGCAGCACGTGGATAGATTTTAATTGACTTGTGTTATCACTCTTAAGAATACATTATTAGTAGCTCACTGAGCACCACTTATATGGTATCTTACATGTTACAAAAAGGCAAAAATGTACAGTAAATGCAGCACAGTAACAGCAAGCTCTTTCAGTAAATTGCCTGATAATACTATCATCAGATGCTTCAACAATTGTATGATGTTTCTGAAAAATATATTCTTTTTTAGATATTCTGACTGTAATAATTTCTTATCCCATCCTATGTAATGAATCAATTTAGTTAGGGAATACCTACATGTCCAAACTGCAAAAATATGTTTCAATTTCATAAAAGTAAAGCTGTATATATTCTCCAAGGTCATTTCCTCTAATGGTCTGGTGGAAAGTAGCCACTCGCCTTGCACTTCTAATTCCCAGCGCAATTTCTGTTATATGTTGGTCTTTATGACTTTGTGTTGCACAGCACAGCAGAAGTTTAACTTCCTAGTGCATCCCACTGAATGATGAAAACCTGGATAGGAACTGAGCTGACAGAAACAGTGCAGTGCTACATCAGCCTGAAGGGCCAAAAATGGTGCATGCTGGGAAAGCTGATGAGTTGACTTGCTGTCCTTGAATGTTCCTCACACATTTTTTATCTACTGACAGATCAAACAAATGAAACAAATGTTGGTTAATTAAGTAAGTCTGATAATACCTAGGAGTTCATTGATGATACTGATGAAAAATCATGTGAATGCAATTCAGATGGAATAGTGTTGCAAATTCTGGCTATGTTTACATTTACAGCATTTAGCACACACCCTTATCCAGAGCAACTTACAACTGATACAGTCTTACAAACCAAGCAATTGTGGCTTAAGGGTCTTGGTCAAAGACCCAACTGTGGCAGCTTGGCATAGGTCGGATTTGAACCCTAGACCTTATGGTCCAGAGTCCAGTACCTTAACCACTAGGCTACCACAGTCCATGTTTAACTTAAAACCAGTTATACTGGCTGTCTAACTGCAGTTATCAGACACAGTGAATAAACTCTTCACTATAAAGATTGAAGAACAATAACATAATAGCTTTTTGCCAAATTGCACACTGATTCATGCTATACTTTTACAATGCAATCTGTAATGTACTTACTATGGAAAGTTGGAGCTTTATTTCCATTATTTTCCGTATTCCCACTTCAATCCATTTCTTACTGTAATTGTATGTATGTACATTAAAAATTAACATCATAAAATAATTGTAGGTTACTCACTGATTAGGAGGAAGAGGATAGTCAAGATTCAGTACAACATTTATGACTGCTAAACTATATAAGCACTTGAACTAGAATTTTATTAATTTTGAGATTGTCATTAATTATAGCAGGAGTTTGGATAGTGGAGTAGGGGGTTCAAATAATGTGAATGGGGATGTTTTTTGTAGTTATTTATAATCAATGTGCATTTAGATGAATACTATATAGATTTTAAAACCTTTGTAGTTTAAAAATGCCCAACTTGCTTTGGACCACAAGGATGTGTGTTTGCATATGTTTATGTAATCATGGATTCATTTCAGCATAAATATTGCCCATCTCAGATGTTCCCTGGTTGTGTTTATTATAGCGTCCTAATGTATACCATATTGAAATAACGTCAGTCTACTTGGTTTTAGGTACCTCACTACTTACACTATACAATTTTACTAAGATTGGCTTAGTGTTGAAGGAAATAAACTACTGTGCTCTCTGCATGACCTCTGCAAAATCTACTTTTTGATAAATCTCAAGCACTATGCAGGGAAGAGTGCCAAACTATTGTGGCAACCCAGGACTTTGTATTCATATCTGCAATGACATCATATTAAAATGACAAGGACTAGTCATCTTACTTTCTCCCTCACTTATATATTAATTTAAATAATATCTCAAAGCTCTCACTTCCTGTGTCGATCTGATTTGCTATGTCTCTCTATCGCTCTGTGTGCTCCTCTCTCTCTTTTTGGCTATTATGCCCTGAGTAGAAATGCATGACAAGGTTATATGAACAAAGAAATGGCTCAGTGCTCCTTCCATCTATCCCTTCTATGCTAAGTTTATTCCTCTCTCCCAGTCTGAATTGCCCTTCATCCTCTGTTGGTATTGATAGGTCACCAGACATCTCTACACTCTAACGGTCAAGCTTGTCATTAATGCCACACAAAGTAATTTACCATAGTCACCACTAATAGAGCTTCTTTACTGATTAAGTCAATAGCAACCTTGACATTAAGGTTTAATGGAAGTTAATGGAGGCATTCTGTTGGCCAGTGCTTAATGGTAAATGCATTTTTGCTTGTGAAAAGGCCAGTTAGGACCCAAAGGCCTTCTGTTTATAGATGCTCATCATTTTTTAATGAGCTGTAATAGTGCTGAGCAAGGCATTATTTGTTGTTGACTCCACTTTCCATTACCTTCAGAAAGGCTGTGGGAGGTTCTCTGTAAAATTGGACTGCACTTAATGGAATCATGTGGAAGGATGTTTCTTATTAATGTATAGTGTTACTATTATGCTTGAGTGTTTAGGAAGTACTAAGTGGTCAGACATGATGTTCTGTTTCACTGGGGTATAAACAACCCAGTATATATCGCAGCATATATTATGTTTATACAGGGTGAGTCAAAAGTCACAGGACAGCTTTTATTTTAGAAACAAAAGAAGAAATTACATATCTGAATACCCCAGCAAGTAATGAGTGATGTGGCCTACCTTTTAGGCTTTGTCCTGAACATGGCTGCAATCTTAAATGCTGCCATATTTGATCAAGGGGAAGTTTTCAATTGGAAGGTGGTCATGAATCAAAGAAGACCATAATTGTCTCAGAAATTGATTGTTACTGCGGTGGCCAGGCGATTGATTGGGACTGTGGTGGCCGAACGGTTAGGGTAATGGCCTATGGACCAGAAGGTCCAGGGTTCAAATCCCACCTCTGTCAAGCTACTACAGTTGGGCCCTTGAGCAAGGCCCTTAACCCACAATTGCTTGGATTGTTAGATTGAATAAGTTGTAAGTCGCTCTGGATAAGGGCGTTTGCTAAATGCTGTAAATGTAAATGCTACAATCACATATGCAATATCCCTTGTGATTATTAACATAATTTTTTTCACTTTTGTAAGTAAAGATGGAACTGGCGATTCTGATGTCTGGGAAATGCAGCTTCCATAACATAGCCGCTGAATTCAACAACCAACACCTAGAAAGACACACAGCACTGTTGCATCTCTCATAGCCAAATATCAAGAAACCAGAACTGTGGATGACAAGTGGTGGTTGTCTGAAGACCGCTACTGACAAAGAAACCTCAACAATAAATTTAGGAGCCTTTGCAAAAAGTCCACAATGCAGCATGTGGTGTGTTCTATGACTTTTGACTCACCCTGTATTTGTAGAACTAACAATAAGAATACATGTATGTTGTCTTTCAACACTTTTGGTAAAGATGGATGAAAAGATTAAGAGATTAATATTTGTTAGTTAGCTAAAAATCTCACTAAAAATATCTAAGAAATGTTTGAATTTAATTTGATTCTGCAGCCTCCATTTGCCAACAAAGCAGCTCTGAATTTGCTCTTATAATGATTAATAAGATTAGTGAACACAACAAAGAATCTGAATCACTCCTCAGATCCTCCAGGGATTCAGATACTTCCTTTTAACCTCTCCTCTTGAGCTACTTAAACAGCTTAGTTACTACAGATCTCTTAAAGGATCTAAAGCAACTCCTGCTAGTGCAGTCTGTGCTGTCTTGCTATTTGCTTCTATCCAAACGTCAACCCCTCTTGTTTTTCTTTTTCTTATGGGAATTGTTTTAGCCCTTACTAATACACTGTCTTTGTTTTTTAGGATGCTAATCACAATCCTCTGACTGCAACCAAATACACCAATTTCTCATTGTAAAAAGTCTTTACTCTGCCAACACAGCAGTGTCACTGGGTGATGCTGAGTTGCAGCTCCTTCCAAAGATTTTCTATAGGCTTCAGGTCTGGAGACTGGCTAGGCCACTCCAGGACCTGGAAATGCTTCTTATGGAGTCACTCCTAGCCACCCTGGCTGTTTTTTTCAGGTCATTGTCATGCTGGAAGACCCAGCCACGATCCATCTTTAGTGCTCTTACTGAGGGAAGAAAGCTGTTGCCAAAATATCACGATACATGACTCCATCCATTCTTTATTCAATATGGTGTAGTCATCCTGTCCCCTCTGCAAAAAATACCCCCAAAGTATGATGTTTACACCCCCATGCTATAATGTTGGGATAGTGTTATCATTCTTCTTCTTCTTCCAAACACAACAAGTGAAGTTCATACCAAAAGCTCTATTTAGGTCTCTTTACCTGATGTAATGAAATCTTGCATGGAGCATCAGACCGAGGAAGATTGACAGTCACCTGCTAACCAAGCTGTTGCCTCATGTCCTGTAGCCCATACCAGCCTTGTGTAAGTCCCTGGTGTCCTTAAACAGTTCTTTGGTCTTGAGTATAGTGGAGTGGTTGGAGTGTAGTTGTGTAATGTAAGATTGAGTGTGTGGACAGGTGTCTTTTATACAGGTCACGAGTTCAAACAGGTGCGATTAATGCAGGTAATGAAAAGGCATTCTGAAAAATAAACTAACGGATCTGTGAGAGCCAGAGTTATTGCTGGTTGGTAGGTGATTAAATACTTATTTCATGCAATAAAATGCAAATTACTGATTTTAAAGTCATACAATGTTATTTTCTTTCTCTTTTTTTTGGTTTTTTTTATATATATTTTGTCTCTCACAGTTGAAGTGTACTTACGATATAAATTACAGACCTCTCCAGCCTTTGTAGGTTGGAAAATTTGCAAAATCGGCAGATATTATTAGTAGAACATGGGGTAGCTCTCTGAGCAAGGAGACTTGTGCTTGCCTTAGCTGATCACAGTCATTCAGAATAAAAATGATACAGCATTAAAATGTCATCACTGTCACACAACCAAAGAAGACCTGACAGTAAGCTCTGTTTCTGCTTTAATGCAAGATACTTTTGCTCATATGTATTCAAAAATCGGAATAAAGCATTTGATACTCACATATAACCTACTGCTGAGATGTCTATTTCAAGAAACAATGAAATTGCAAGAAGAATATTTTAGCATTTGTTTCTCTATTAGCTTACAGGTGGATACTACTTAAATGGAAATCACCTAAGCCACTCAGAGCATCAACCTGGCTTAATCTACATGAACATTTACAGTGTTTAATATAGGCCCTTATCCAGAGTGACTTAAAGAAGTGTTTTACATTCTACTTAGCAGACATATCCTCATGTTAACCAAATAGCCTGCAGTCTAAGAATACTACTGAACTAAAACCCTGTCAGGAGGTGGTATAGGCTTAATGATCAAATTCTATTTCTTATGGTAGAAAAGATTAAGTAGACTTTAAGAGGATCAACAAAAACATTTTTAGTCTGAAATTCCCTGACACTGTGTTTTAAACTATGCTGCTCTCAAGAATTATGGGATATTTCAAATTGAAATACCCCATAATGAAATATTCCCTATTTTTTGTAAGCAGTGTATTGAGACTCTCTACCTCAAATGAATTTAAAAAAATGTGATTAGTTCACCGACCACATAATGATATACTGGTTAATGGACCACTGTCAGTAGAGCAGTACCACTGACATGCTAGTAATATTTATGTTGTACAATCACAATGATTGCATGTAGTATAACAGAATAATGCACACTTCCTGGACACACCCACTGCTAGATGCACAGTGAAAAGTGATTAGATGATTTGCAAGTTATTGCAATTTCAAATGACCTGATGGAACTGTGGTTGCCTATCGGTTAAGGTACTGGATTCTGGACCTGAATGGTCTGTACTAGATAAAAGTGGCTCTGAATAAGGGCATCTGCTGAATGCCGTAAGTGTAAATGATCACAAAAATGACTGCATTTCAGCCTTACAAAATTGTCTGCTAGCATAATTTAAAGTTCATCCCATTAGCTCAGTAGGAAACGTTAATGAGGACAAGACAGCTGATATCACTCTGTCATGCCAATTAGAAGAGCAGACTTAAAATTAAGCAAGTGTCAGGACCGTCTCCTAAAGAGGATGCAGCTATGAGAACGAGTCACCACCAGTGCAAAGTGCATTGCATCTAAATGCACAGTGAGACGAAGGCTTTTGGAGGATGGCTTAGTGTCAAGAAGTGCAGCAAAGAAGCCACTTCTCTCCAAGAAAACATTACTGACAGACTGACATTCTGCAGGAAGTATAAGGATTGAACTGGGCCTTTAAAGATAATATAATGTTGTAAAGCTGCTTTGTAAAAAGTGCTATATAAATAAATTTGACATGATTTGACATTTTCCCACCATGATGGAGCAGCATGTCACACGGCTAAAAGTGATAACCAAGTGGCTTACTGAACAAAACAATATTAAGTCCATGGCCAGGAAGCTCCCCAGATCTCAGTCAAATTGAAAACGTTGTCCATCCTCAAAAAGAGGGTGGCCAAAGACACAGAAACTTTGATCAACTCAAAGCACTGATTGGCCCAGAATGGGCTTCCATCATTCAAGATTTTGCCCAGAGCCTAATATCCAGCATGCCAAGGCCAATTGCAGAAGTTTTAAAGAAGGGTCAAGGCTGTAAATGAAGTCTTTGCTTAAACTGGATTTATATGTCAATAAAAAGTTTAAAAACGTATGGAATTATTATAGTTGTACTTCATTGTACCATATTTATTTATTTATTTTAACGTCGCTATCGGCATCAGTGGACACATGTAAGCGACACACACAAGGTTATATCCATACACAAGTTCATCTCA
>JAVSBV010069006.1:0-10333 GCA_033117975.1 Parotocinclus spilosoma
ACAATTTGGAATAAGGCTGTAACGTAACAAAATGTGTAAAAAGTGAAGCGCTGTGAATACTTTCCAGATGCACTGTAGACTAATTAGTCTTTTGGAATGGCTATATCAGAAGTCTGTGCAACAAGAGACTAGGAAGGTTGATGAATGCTAAAAAAACAACTGTTTAGCTGGGTGTAAAGGTTGCATCCCTGAAAGTCAGGCAAGGTTCACCACTTTGTGAAAAAACTGCATAAGCAAAAAAGTCCAACAGTTTAAGAATGTTTCTCAGTGTGCAATTGCAAGGTATTTTGGAATTCATCAAAAGATTCAGGGAATCTGAAGAAATCTCTGCAAGTAATCGACAAGCCCGAAAAAAAACATTGAATGCCTTAACCGTCGCTTCCTCAGGCGGCACTGCAATAAAAACCGACATCATTCTGTAACAGATATTACCACAAGGGCTCAGGAACACTTCCAAAAACCATTGTCAGTGAACACAGTTCGTCATTCTACCTAGTCCATAGTAAAAGAGTACAGTTATAGACTGCCCTGTCTGCTGTCCAGACCTTTTTAACACTGAAAATGAAACAAGAAAGTTTATTTATTTAAACATTAAATATCTCATCTTTGTAGTTTATTCAACTGAATATTCAACGTCGCAACTTCATTTTCAATAGGCTACAATCCCTCAAAATCGCTGCAGGAGAAGTTCACACCAGATACTGAAAGTAATTTTAACATAAAAAAATGATATCTATGAGAGGCAAATTAATTAAACACTTCATGAGAAGTTCAAACCACGGTTCCACAGGGACCTACATGATGAGTCAATAATCTTATAAGGATGTCAGTGAAAATATAATGTCAGTTGTTAAAAATAAAAGGCCTTTTTAAATATTGCAAAAAGCTTATCAAATGGAAAATATGGCACAGTATTTTCTTCATTCTTATCCAGAAAAACACAATTAAGCAAATATTTCCTTTACATGCTGACATTTCTGTTAGGTTAAGACCTATGAATACATAAGATAATCTGTAAGTATTGTAATTGTACCATTTTTGTTGTTTTGGCTCTGCCCTCAGAATTTATTTGGAATGGAATTATCAGTATTTGGAGTTGAAAATGCTTTAATTCAATACTACAAAAGACAAAATCATAACTGCGTAGAAGTAAAAACTTAGGAATGTTTAAACATGATCCATTTATTTTAGTGTTTTAAGGTAAATTACCATAAAGTGTCAGCAGGGAGTTTTAAAATGATTAACATATTAATAATGCTTAATTCGTTTGTAAATCACTGTAATGTTAAATTGGACTTTAAAGTAAAAGCTGTAAAAGTAAAGTGAGTATTGTCAAGCTGGTATATTCTAATCATTGTGTATTTCCTTGAAACTTTTGGTCTTTTGGAGAAATAGTTAAGTACCATGAATAATCAAATGTGATTTATGTACTTTTTTGTAATTCATTATTATGGTTTCCTGTAGTCTGTCAAATCGTTTGCTATTACATTGAACACAAGTGTTTTCTTATGACTTTACAAACCATCAAGATGGACTCCCTTCTGGTGGGTCTGGTGGGATTTGTACTAATTCCTCAGCTGCATGGCCTGTTTTATGTTCTTAAGTAGAGCCACCCCAAGAGACTGTAAATTGGAAAACCATATTTAGAAGCAATCCTCGACCTCTTGTGCTTGCACAGTTGTTGAATCAGGTGGAGTAGTCACAACAGCAACTAATTTTCCAATTACAATTAAGTCCTTTAAATAAAAAGTCTGTGTATAAAGGGCAACATTTCCCAAGTTCCAATGCAAATGAACTTAAAGTTGACATTATCTTAGTGTCATAACATTCTTAAACTGAATTACGTATGTAATATGTTCAGACCATGACAAAAAGATTGTTGAAATATATGATAGCCATCAGAATAGGCTACATTAAAATAATATGTGCATAGAAATAACAATAACTGTAAAAATATGATAACACATGGGTTGAGGCTGTATGATGTAGCAAACACTATAAAGGCAAACGTTTGTGGACACCCAGAAACTGCATCTAAGATCATGAGTATTATATTGAAATTTGCTTCATATTACTAAATTTCACCATAATAAGAAGTACTTTAAACTAATTTAAAAAAACAAACAAACATACACATAAATTGGGCTCCAAAAGTTATTCATTCATTCAGTGGGATAGGGTGCAAGGAAGGAACTCCCTTAGACAGGGCACCAATCCATCGTAGGGCAACCACACTAGGGACACTTTAATGTAATCATTTAACCTAAAGCATGTCTTCAGACCCACACTGACAAAGGGATGACATGCAGACTCCACACAGAAAGGACCCAGACCGCTCTGCCTGGGATCGAACTCAGGACTGAATTCCACAGTGGTACCATGATAAGATGACCCCTGTGCAACAAGTACAGCCGTAAAATTTCCTTGCTACTAAATATTACTTAGTTAACCACCAGTGGTATAATAAAATAGGAGTGACTGGGAATGACAGCAACTGATTCATGACAGAGCAGGGTCAGCAAATGCTATACAAAAAAGCAAACCAGATATGGCAAAGTGTAATCACAACAAAATAGTGATATAGCAATATACTATAAGTTGTCAATAATTTAAACAAGCTGCACTCCAGCCAAAGCTTTCCCAACACACAGTCCAACTGGATCCCAGTGACATAAACACAAACAGTTTTGAGTACAAGTACTCCCCACATTCACGGCTATGAGGAACACTAGCTCTTTGGCATGTGTTTTTGTTTTTCAAAAATACATTTGTATTAAATAAGTGACTATTTTTTGAATGCCATAATCAGATTTGGATCTTGATTTTGCCCAGTTATAATATAAAGACAATGAAACATGTAAAGTAGAAAAACATGCGGGAACAAAGGAAGGAAGAACAAAGTAGTCCAGGCACAGCCTAGTTTACAATATTATAGTTTTTTAGTAATAATACTCATGAGGAGTAGGCTTCAAAACACAGACTTACTGTATGTGACCATTAATACTATAAGCTTTGTATGAAATATAGCATACCTGCCGAAAAAAAAAACCCCAAAGAAAAATGTGTCAATAAGAGATCTGCAAGTTTCATATCGAGAGACCTGCGGGTGTGAGAGGGAAAGCAATTGACTATAAGTCACAATTAGAGGCTGTCTGGCACACTACCGCTTCTGCTGTTTCCTTGCTAGAAAGGCAGCCAACAATAGGGTTTTCTTCATTTGAGTAATAAATCAACAAATCACACACATTTATAAACAATCATGTGCCCTCTTCATCTAAAGGTATTTTTATTTTTTAGATTTAAATAATGAAGAAAACCCATATATGCTGGAATTTTGCCTTTTTCAGTCTCACTGTTAAATGACAGCTCCAGAGACCCCGCTGAAAGAAAAAGAAAGAAAATTAATAAAGGATTAAATTACTGTGGTTGCACTGCTTCCGTCAACTGACAGTCATATGAAAATGGATGTGTGTGTGTGTGTGTGTATCCACTGAAAGGATATGAAAATGGAGCTATATATGTGCCTTAAGCTGACCCATGTTTCAAGTTTATTAAGATATATCGTTTTTACCAACTCGGATAGAGTAATTGCACTTAACTTATTTGCACCCGATGCAACTCCAAACTAGTAATTTGTAAGGAGAATAGAAGTATATATCAAAGAAATAGCTTTTCCTTTGAACTAGATGCAGCTAGAAGAAAAAGTATCCCGCCTGAAGCTGCTGTTCTATCCAAGAAAATCCATGTGCTGTCTTAAAGGTTCCCTTCCACTCATACAGACTGTTGTTTGGTGAGAGGTGAGCAGTGTACTGCTCAGTTTGTTGTCAATCATTGTAAGGATTTTTATTGACATAATGTTACACTAACACTGGACAATGGATAATTTTCTTCCTGATCACTTTTATGCATTTTGGGAAACTCACCTTACAATAACCACATGGTTTTGTACCTTTGTAGATTCCCCTGCTTTCTTAAATCATTCTTTGTGTCCTTCTACATTATTTATTGGCTACAAAGCAAGCTGCATTTGCCTGACCAAGCATGTCTGTGTATTAACTGAGTGTAGGTGCTGTGTGGACACATGTTGACACAAGTTCTTTAGACATAGTGAGAATACCGACTTCAGGAAGATTAAATGCAACAGAAATGGCTCATCAGTGTTGCAACATCTGTGGCACATTTTGCAACAAGCGAAAACTTAAGGCTTAAAAACACACCATGGTTGTAATCCTGCTTTGGATGTAAATTTGGTGACCAAGACAACCATTGGGCTTCTCTTACATTTTTGGTGCAACATGTGCAAGCAACCTAAGAGGTTAGCTCAGAAGTCAACGCCATTTGCAGACCCAATTATGACAACAGATGTATCACATGAGTGACTGCAACGTCTGTCTGACCAACAAAACTGGCTTAAACTCAATCTGCCTTTAGCTATTAGACCAGTACCACACAATAACAGTTTGCCAATCCAAAATCCACCAGAACAACATGTGAACCAGATGTGCGAAAAACACTGATCTAGATTCTGAATCTTTTTAGCTTGATTATCCTCATCTGATCACAAACAGAATTAAATGCTCTAGTCAGGGAGTAACACATCTGGTTTGTTCGAGATTAATTAATGCAATTAAATTATTTTTTTAATTTGTTTCTACAAATTTCTACATATTACAGCATATTTGAAATTTGTTCAGTTTGACCCTGTCTATAATAGCTAAAGGAACATTTATTGGCTTATTTTGTTTTTCAAACGAAGGTTGCAGTTTGTGTTAAAAAATAGGAGTTTCAGTCTGTAAAAAAGGCCAGAATGTCAGATTTTTCTATCATCATGAAAACATTTTGTCCAATTTAGTTAGGAATTTACTAATTTTCTGTCCTGTATAGTTCTTTCAACTGATAAGGGTTTAATTGCACACTCAAAACAAGCAAGAGCCATTTGGCACTTAAAATTGCACATATCAATTTAAGAAATCAAGGATGTAACTCAGAAAGTGATGGGACCAACCCACTGCTGTAACAGGGAATTTTGTATATAAAATTACTTCTGTAACTGATCTCTACCTACTGCCTTGTTATTCCACCCACTATTACATCTGCTATTTCAGCAAATATCTAACCAGACGTAACAATTAAAACACCAACAGAGCCCAATCAACCATGTAGTAGCCCAGCAATTAAATTGTTTGTTTAGCTCAACTCTGGATAAAATTTCTCCTACTAGGATGAAATACTTTATGACCACACTATTCCCCTAAAACAGATAGCTTGTATTTTAGAACATAAGTAGAATAAAATTTACTAAACTAATATATTAAATATACTAAGCTTGAGGTATTTCAGATTGTGGAATCGTTTGGTAAAATACAAGTAATTACATGCTAATTACAGAGCTAAATCTGCACAATTTTCGTCAATAACAGAAAAAGATAAGAACAATTTTAGATTTTTTTTTAATACAGTCAACTAAATATAAGCATTACAGAACTTGATCCTAGAATTCCACCTGATTGCTACAGTAATGATTTCATTAATTATAAATAAAACATTGATAAATTATAAGATATGAAATATGAATAAAATATTCAGAGTAAAACTCAGAGCTTATCACAAGACCCAGCCATTCAGTTATCTAATCGATTCTGCACTAGTGTAGGTTTTTAATTAGCTATAAATCACAATTTAATAATTTTACCCCAGAAACTAATACCAAACTGTCTTTCCAGGATGTGGGATAATAAATTACCAGGATATGGGATAACACACTTGGAATCTTATGAGCCTTATTTTATATTAGACCAGCCTGCAAATCCAGCCCCACACACCCCACAATAGGCTTGTTACTTGGCCAAAGAGCCTGACAGAGAGACAGTCCCAAACTCCAGCAACCAGGACGAAAGTCACATGTCCAAGTTTTATGAGACTGAAAGCATTGTTTTTTTCAGGCTTCAGTTCTCATGGCCCGGGGTTGTGCATGGCTACTTCCTAAAGGCAGAGCTGGGGTTGTATCATTGAGTTACTATCTTCTTGCTGATGTTTCATTTGATTCCTCTTGGCTGTATTGCCTTCTGATTTTCCCCTTTATATATATAATGCTATGCCATGTTTGGAAAATGTTTGGATAGTAATGAAAATCATGCATGTTTTAAGTTAAGTAAAAAAATTGATGCTGAAAGCAGAAACCATCTCGAAGTGGGCTATAAGTAAGCTGGCAATTTGCAGTCATTTTCACTGTTGTCCCTTGATATTTACAGAAATTAAAGCAGTATACAAAATATGTTAGGCATTGTACAAGTACAGTCATGTTAGTCAATGCGATAGATCCTCTGGGACATGCCTTTTTGTGTGTGTCCTCAGGCCTCAGAGCATGATCCCTCATAGTGTGGGTCAGAGAAAAACAGTCTGGCAGGAAACTAGAAGTGAAACACAACAGTACATTAGATTCGAAAAAAATATTTTTAAAGAACTATATATATATATATATATATATATAGTAGTTAACAGTTGATTATAAATAATGACTATATATTATTCATAATCAACTGTTAACTACAATGAAGCTAACTAAATTGAGGTATCTAATAGATAAAGCTATTGAGCTGAATTTAGATACAGAACAGCTTCTGCTCTGGGATGTTGTTGTATTTACTTGCTGTTTCCACAACATTTTTATTAGATTATGGACTCAGGACTACCAGTTCTTAGGGTTCTTAGGGTAATTCAAAGCAAATTCACAATGCATTATTCTATACATTGATATCGCAAAACAGATCCAGACCATGATACCATCTGGTTTTCAAGATAGAGTAAGGTTCTTTTGCTGGAAAGCAGTGTCTTTCTCCAGAGGCAAAAATTCTCACTTAAACCAAATATTTCCACTGGTGTCTCATCTGTCCACAATGTGTATTTTCCAATAATCTTCTGGCTTGTCCAGGTGCCAGGTGATAGGCAGTATTATTCCTTTTGGAATGTGGCTTTGTCCTTGCAAACCTGCCATGCACACAATTATGGTTCAGTACTATTCTGATGGTGGACACATGACCATTAACATTAGCAAAAGTGAGAGAGGCCTTTAGATACTTCGAAGTTACACTGAGTTGCTTTGTGACATTTTGAACATAACTTGCTCTTGAAGTGGTCATTGCTGGTCGACCACCCCTAGGTATATACACTTTTATTTATAGTCAACTGTTACCTATGATGAAGCTACTTGAAGTGTCATCTTACTGAATAGACTGGAAAACATAATACAGTATCTCACAAAAGTCAGTACACACCTCACATATTTTGAAATATTTTATTATATATTTTCATAGGAGAACACTGAGGATATGACACTATGATACACTATTTTATACAAGCTGTAGTCAGTCTATAGCTTGTATATCATTGTAAATTTGCTGTGCCCTCAAAATAACAAGACATGGCCATTAATGTCTATGCTGCTGTCAACAAAAGTGAGTATACCCCTGAGTGAAAATGGACAAATTACGACCAAAGTCTCAATATTTTATGTGGTCACCATTATTTTCCAGCATTGCCTTAACTCTTGAGCTTGAAGTTTACTAGAGCTTCAGAGGTTGTCGCTGGAATCCTCTTTCACTTCTCCATGATGACACCACAGAGTTGGTGGATGTTACAGTTGTAAGACTAATGAGTCACATGATATTGGAGAGGGAAAATGGCTAATTGGGGTGTACTCACTTAGATATTATTGGCTGTGTGGTTCATATCTTGTGAAAGATGTGTTGTCCCATGAGAAGATATAATAAAACACACTGTTCACAAATCTAGTAAGTCTCTGAATAATTCAACTAGTATAGAATGCAACAGCTCGAGTGCTAACTAAAAATTGAAAATTTGATCATATCAGTCCTGTTATGGCATCTCTACACTGGTTACCAGTTAAACTCTGCATTGATTATAAAATAAATCTTGTAACATATAAAGCCACACGGTCTGGCTCCAAGTTAGTCTTACAATCCAGCTCGTCTACTTTGTTCACAAAGTTCACTCAGGACTTTTTGTTCCTAGAATCAAAAACGTCATAGCAGGGGGAAAATCTTTCTTGTACAGGGCCCCCAACTGTGTAACAAACTCCCCACTTGACTTTGAGGTTCAGAGGCTTGGCTAAAACATACTTATTTACACAGGTTTTTTTTAGATTTAGACTGGTATTTATGGATGAGTTACTGGGGCCGGAGTCTGGGGTCATGTCTGGACTGCCTGCCGTGTAATGCATTGACCTTTGGCCAGGTGTGGTGGCGCTATGGCTGGGCTTGGCTGGGCTTGGCTGGGCTTTGGACCTCTTGATCTAGACTTCTGCACCCTTGCCTTAGACTAAGGGCAGAGCTAGGGGTTCACAGTCAAATATATTTATAGTGATCTGGGATTTTGGGTTGCTGTCTTGCCCCTTGATTGACTCTTAATCATTAACCAACCCACCAGAGGGCAGTAATTCTCTTCATCCTTCGGTTGTCAGGGGACGATGTGCCTGCAAGGATTTTCCCGTTAAGGACTCAAGCTCTAAAGTGACTCGGACAAAATAAATGCCGATATATGTATCTGTTGTACTATTCTACTCAATACTTCTTTGAGCTGTTATTATTTACTTAGTATTACTATTACCACAAATGTAGTTCTTACAATTAACATCTAAGGAGGATGGGTCCCTTTTGCAGTCCTCCCAAAGTATCATCATTATAATGTTTAGGGAGCTTTTCTTTTCCACTGTTGCTCTATACTTTCTCAAATTTGGGATTGGCCTTATAATGTTCTATTGAAAAAGGTGCTATATAAATAAATCTGACTTGACCTGAATTGTTTCTCATTAGTGCATGATCTGTCTGAATGTGTGTTGGTGGAGTCCAAATGCTTTAGAGATGGTTTTTTTCCAAGTTTATTTAAGATCCTCAAAAATCCCCTGTGTTTAGGGTTAAGGTGTCTAGGGTAAGGGTTAGGGTTAGTAAAAGTTCTTTGATAGATGCCTATATTTAAATACATTAGATTGGCTGCTCTCACCTGACTGTCAACAACTAATTCTTATTTCTTCCTGAATTCTGAATTAATTGCCTATCCAAGAGGTTCACAAACGTTTGCTTCTAACAAATATGTAGTATTGAATATTGTTTTCCTCAACAGCATTCACAAACTTTTAAGTACCACGGTATGTATTTATGTGTCTCTGTGTGAGTCCATACCTCTGGCTCCTTTCTCCATGGGTACACACTGATGTTGGGCATATGCCATTTATACCTGGTAGTCTTAGAAGCAGCACACTCTCTGGGCCTCAAATCTGACACATCAGACGCCACCCAAACCTAAATAAGAGTAAGATCCACAGTTATTATGACCTGTAAGTACCACTCATTACATTGCAATTACCACACAAAACACTATAATTTTAAAACTAAGCAACCATTACTGACCATCTGAGCATAGTGATATAGACATTATTAAGCAGAAGGCAAAGCTGTTATGTTGATTAAAGATAAGATTATAGACTAACACCACGGACTTACTCATTTTCATGTACAAAGGCATGTTTCTGGGTTATTTTGTGTGTGTATTTGTTTCTCATTTTACAGTAAAAGTAGTTATTAGCAGTTAATAGTTTGGCCGATGGTGGCCCAGTGGTTAAGTATCTGGACTACTAATCATAAGTTTGTGAGTTCAAATAATTGGCTTCACCAGGCTGCCACATGTGAAAGCTCTTAACTTTTGACTGTCCTGCTCAACTATAAGTAACCCTGGATAAAAGCATATGCTTAATGCTGTAACTGTAAATACTTTTCTGATTATTTACTCAGTCTTCATCTTACAGGCGGAATGTGCTAGATATGTGTTGAGAACTTTAGCTGACTGGTTGCATGTATTTTTCCTGTCTGCTGTAGCTAATGTTGAGAAGGTTCCATATTTGTCCTTAAATGTGTTAGATCAGATATTCGAGAAATTAAAAAACGCCAAGAAACCAGGAGACACAGCACATTGTGCAATCAGAAGAGCTTTATTAATATAGTGTGAGTCAGAGTAATTACATAAAATAGTCTATCTGGTCTTAATACATGTTTATAGATGGCTACCTACACACCAATATGGTCTCTGACATACAAACTGGACTCCAAAAAAGTTGGGACACTAAACAAATTGTGAATAAAAACTGAATGCAATAATGTTGAATAAAAACTGAATGCAATAATGTGGAGGTGCCAACATCTAATATTTTATTCAGAATAGAACACAACTCACAGAGCAAAAGCTTAAACTGAGAGAATGTATAATTTTAAGGGAAAAATATGTTGTTTACAAATTTCATGGCATCAACAAATCCCAAAAA
>JAVSBV010069027.1:0-10333 GCA_033117975.1 Parotocinclus spilosoma
ATGTTACATAGCACGTCCCGTCTTGTAAAATAGGGCATGTTCATTTAATCGGACCAGCCAGTTATTAGGACCAAAACGATTGCGTCCCGATGTGGTCCGATTAACTGGAATCGACTGTATAACCAGAAATATTTTCTCCTAACCTGCAAATCTGAACCACAGACCAGCTCTAATGGATGTTGGTCAGATAAATAATGGATAAAGTAGATGGTATCCTGAATTGTCTTTTATCTCTATCTATGCCATATACTTCTACTTTATACAGTATACACTCACCAAAGGTCAAAATGAGCTTTGTACCAAGAAGCACTAGTGCTCCAGATTTTAAATTAACTGGAGCACAAAAAAATAATAATCCACAGGCACAAATGTATTAACTTCTTTGATTGCTCTTTAATGTCTATTTTCACTTTGCACCTGTCCCAAGCATAAAAAAATTGTTAAACATACAACACTGTATTATAAAAGTACATTTATAATAAATAAAATATTTAAAATATATTTAAAACAGCTTGTGCCTACATATGTATAAAGTGTAATAGCAGGACTATATGGAAAACATAAATCAAATAAAACATTTAATTACGTTACTTACTCCATTAGCACTTGGTCTGGTGGCTTGCTGACATCTATTTGTCCACCTGCATGAACATGACCTTGACTAGTTACATTAGCATATTATCTGCTAGCTCTTTGTGCTAGCCATTAGCTCTCTGTCCTTGTGTGTTCATGTTTACCTTTCTAGGCTACCCATTGGTTAGCTCCTCTCAACGTGTTTGTGTTTCTTTTAGCACTACCTCTTTAGCACTTTTTGTCCTTTTTGTGTAGCTGTGTCCATCATGAGGATTAGCATTGTTTATTAGCTTTATTGGTCAGCTCTGTTCCTTCTTTAACCTAACACTCTTGCTTTTCTCTTGTCCCCGGTTTACATGTTTTCTGTACATAAACCCTACACAGCTGTCATTGTCCCCTTCTTTGTTCCAGACCCACTCCGATACCCATTATTTGTATATGATATCCAGTTTTTTTAAACTGATTAATTTGGATGAGATGTGAAGAGTGTCAGACTAGCCAAGAAGTGGAGATGAATTCTAGATGATGTCTGGCAGGAACTTTATTGAACAATATCAAGCAATAATCACATACCCAAACTTATCTGTGTCCCATCCATATTTCATTAAAGTCTTGTCATATTTAATTTGGATCCTGCAAAGGTTGTGTTTTTCTTTTTTAATTTAGAAAAGCAAGACAACCTAACCAGGGCCGTTCAGACAGACAAATTTAATGACATCCTTGTAATAAAGATTGAATACATATTCATAACCTACATCAAAGCATTCATATGTACACAATATCTTAAGTTATATTGCGACCCTATAATATTTCCAAAATATATAAAGTCAGAGCACTTTGGCAACAATGCAAGGATGATGTCACAAATACTTTAACAGACACTGTCAGCACAACCTTCCCAATTTGTGCCAGCTCCATCATTTTAAGTAAAAGTCACATGACAGGTCCTTTAAATAACATTAGTGACTAAAACATGGCTCAGATAGGACCCACAGTGCAGTTTTGTGACGTTTGGGTGGAGCATGGAGAGTCTTTTTACAAAGCTGGGACATCTGTGTTCTGTCAAAGTACACCAAATGTGAGCTGAGAGGGACAGATTTTAAATCTTCTTCCTGCAAGGTCAGGATAATTTAAGGTGACACAAATTTCAAAGCACTCTTCATGGACTATAAGGTGCGCACCAAGAGGAACATAAAGAGATGCATTTCTTTGCAAATGCCGCACAGCCTGGCTGCCTCTCATCTTGTTTTAGCCTTGTTCCTGATTAACACTCGCCCCATGCACTCCTGGAGAATATACTGCCTAGTCAAACTAGTTGGCCACACTGGCTGTTAATAGTTGGACGAGAAGCCAGTTTTTTTAACATCATTTCCAGTTTTCATAAAACTGGAAATGAGTCCTACAGCTAACACTGAGCAGGAAATAAAAAAACATGGTTTTTTTGGTGGAATGGGAGTACAGTTAATACAGATCATGCTTAAGTACATAGCGAGTGAGGAGAGGAAAAAACGAAATGTTGGAGAGGAGCGGAAGCAGAGTGATTACAGAATGAGGATTGAAAGAGGAATTGAAATTCGTGTCGCTTAGCTTCACTCCTATGATTGTATATCAGACACACAACATTCACAAAGTTTGGCAAAAAAAAGATAAAAACTCCTTAAACGAACATTTACTTCCCATAATACCTTTATAAATATTAAGATTATTCATCTTAATATTATTTTATTATTTTGTTCTTGTGATAATAATAAAAAGGCCAAAATGCTTTCCTTTATTATATGTTTAAATGAGTTACTCATTCACTTCAGTTATGTGCAAAATCTATGCTTTATATAATTTAGGAGATTCATTTATTTGCAGAATCTTATTGTGCAGAATGCAATATTATTAAATGGATATAATGAAATTGACTAGTGGTGGCTATAAGTGTGCTACTAAACATAATGTTTGCAAATGCACATACAACAAAAGCATACACAAAAGGCATGTGCAGCGTCAAGATTTGTTTTTACTTTGTTCATTTTGAAGAAAAACCCTGCTGTTTCACATCTTGAGTCTTGTAATTTTCTTCAATTGCAACTATATTATTTTCATATAATATTATATTATATATATTATTTATTCTTCTGCTTAGAACTCAGCTGTGTTTAGTTCTTTCTTTCTTTCTTTCTTTCTTTCTTTCTTTCTTTCTTTCTTTCTTTCTTTCTTTTTATCTTAATTTCCTTCTATTCACTTATGTTCTTTCTATCTTTCTGTCTTTCATTCTTTCTTTCTTTTTATCTTTCTTTGTCTTTCTGTCTTTCTTTCTTTCTTTCTTTCTTTCTTTCTTTCTTTCTTTCTTTCTGTTTTTATCTTAATTTCCTTCCTTTCCTCCCTTGCTTTCATTCTTTCTTTTTCTTAATTTCTTTCTTTTTATCTTAATTTCCTTCCCTTCACTTATGTTCTTTCTTTCTTTCTTTCTTTCTTTCTTTTTTTCGAACAAAGAAGTTGGAGGAAGTTGGGACTGATTAGTCCACAAAGCATTCTGGGAATTGTAAATTCCACAAGTCTATCAAGTATGCCTGCATTATATAGAGATGGCAGTGCAGAGCTGGCATATAGGACAGCAGCATATACATTCGCTGCCCCTAGTACAGGCAGAGGAGCTCTGTGGCCCATGACACCACAAATCTGGACTGTTGACACAAGACCTCATGAAGGTCCTGGCCATTACAGAACAGACTGAATGGAAATAACAAAGTATATAGAGAAGCTAATGGACTACAGTCTAAGTGTATAACTACACAGTATTTCTACATGGTAACTGGAACGGATTAAATGGACAATGGTTTAAAAACAAGGAGGTGTACCTAATAATGTGGCCTTGTGAGTTTCATATCTGCTATATGCATAATCCTAGCTCCAGTTACAGATTACTAGGTCATTCGTGTTAGTTCCCTGGCCATTAATTACTGAACTTTAATTATACAACCAGTCAGCTGCATACAATCAGTCACAATCCAATTACAAAGGACCAAGCCTTGGGTAAAGCTGTCACTTATGTAAAGTGCAGAGAGGCTGAGTTCGTTCACTGAGCATGGACACTGATAAAAAATACCCATCACGTCTGTAAATTTATCTGTTTCATTTCTTTAAGCCTATAGAAGCATATTTAGGCATCATTTTCCTGAAGGCTTTGATTGAACAGTCTATAGAAGAAACATAATTAATACCTAAATAAAGATGAAAGATTTATTGTCACATTAATAAGAAATGCAGTCATATAAAGACGACTTACTACATTTTGACAGTTGCCCTCTCTGCTCAGAGGAGCAGTGGAGTCTGTAATTTGAGAAATGGACAATGGGTTTAGAAACAAGGACGTGTACCTAATAAAGTGACCCGGTGAGTTTCATATCTGCTATATGTATAATCCTAGTTCCAGGTAGAGATTACTATGTGTTATATAGTATTATATTGTGTGTGTGTGTGTGTAAAAATTCATATCCTGTTGTTGTTGTGGTTAGCTAAATATAATGACACTTTTTGATGCTGTTTTAGTACAAACCATTATTTATCTTCTTGTTTCAGAAATGGAGCTAGAAAGGTTTTTTAAAGAAATACGTTTCCTTGTTTTCCTATAAGCACACTCAGTAGCATGTACTTTTATACTTTGACTTAAGTAAAACCTACAAGCACTTCTTCAACTTTGGCTTGAGTATATTTGATCAGATTATTAATACCTTTTAGTAAAAAAAAAAGTTAAGTGATTTTGATGCCTCTGAATGGCTATTAGTCTTTTCTATAAGAAGCTCTTCTTTGGCTGGAAGGTATGTGCTTAATGCCACAAATACATTTGTTAGAGAGAAGAGGGCCAAAATAGTAGTGAGTTGGGTGCAGGTGTCACTAACGGTGAAGGAGTCGTAGGCACACGTGACGTGCGGAAAAAACAGGTTTAGTGAAATGGAATAAACTGAAAGTAAAGCAGAACAAAAATATAACGAAAATGTCACAAGGAAAGCTACGCACTGCATGAACGCATAAATAGTCCTCGCTGATCCGGGACAGGTCTGCACAATCAAGGCATGCCTGCGCAGTCAGGCGTGACAGGAGGTATCATACCGTTTGTCATAATCTTCATATTCTGCCTGGTGGTGAGTTTACAGATGGTGGAAACAAATTAGTTGAACTGTCTTTAATGTCAACTTATACCCAACATTACTGTCTTTCAACCAGCACCTATACTTTCAAAGCCAATCCACCTTCAGATAAGTAAGGATGAGCCACATAGGTATTAAATCAATTGACATTGGATGTGAGGCTGGTTGTGTCTGTGTTTTGTCCCCTGTTTGTTCACTTATTTTTAACTTCACTCATGTACTTTTATACAACATGCCGGCTTGGTTTGTTCAGCTAGCATGCTGCGGGCACTCAGTGAGCATGTGCAGTAGTTTATCCCACCTCTCTACATGATGCAGTGAATATGTGAACACTTAAGGCGGTACCGCTAGTACAATATGTGCTCTGGACTGTAGGGTAATCCTAGATTTATCAAGGATGGGCCTTTATCTGGATCTGGTGGTCAGGATATACTGGAGATGGTGAAGGTCAGCAATAACAATGGTTCGGTTTTTGGTTATGCACCATGCCAACAGGCGATGTATCTCCCTCCTGTTGGCAGCCTCATCGCTATTGGACACAACTCTGATTACATTATCATTTGTAAACTTGGTTGTTTGATAAGTGCTCCATTTGGCTCTGCATATACAAGAAAACAGCCGTATAACAGTTGGCAGACACAGCACCCCTACGGAGTACATGCTGAGGGTTAGTGGAGATAATTTTTTGTTGCCAGGTCTTACTGACTGTGGTCTCTTTGAGAAGTCAATTGCAAATGGAATTGTGTAGGCCTGCCTCAACTCAGATTCAATGTCAGCTTAGCCAGCACAGCAAATGTCAAAAGCAGAGCTAAAGCCTATGAATAACTTTCAGACATGAGTGTTTTCCTTTTCCTGGTGTGACAGAGTAGCATGAAGTGCACAGAGATGGAGTCGTCTATTGATAGACACAGAAGGTAAGTGAACTTTAATGGATCTACATGGATAGGACTTATAAAGACACTGACATTTTTTTTTAAGTCCAACTGTTTGCTAGAGTGATGAGGCCATAACCATGGAGTCCAGTGAAAAAATATTTTTTAAGGTAGGGATACATTAGTGCTTCCTAAGACATGTAAATAGTTGAGGTGAAAAATGATATATTGGAGGTGTTCACAAAAACCAATGGTAGCTGGGGTGCACACGACTTGAGTACACATGCTGGAATTCCATCTGTGCCAAGGACTTTTTGTCCACTAAATGGACAATGATTATTGAATGATTTGCATATATGAGCCTCTGATACCTAAAACAGTTCAAGATTAAACTAAGATTTCTCACTTGTAATGAACTGAAGATATTTTTAGTAAGTTTAATGCTGCATTGCTTTTTGGCAGCTGTATGAAAAAACAAATGTCATATCTGGATTTCTTCTCCTGATAGGAAGGCAGATGTTTATATTTTGAGACACACATGAATGCCTGTCTGAAATCAGGGTAAAGAGAGTTCAAACATACCAGTAACAGGGAGACAAAACAGCAGTCGAGACAAACCATGCTGTTTCAAATACCAGCAAATACCTGAAATTCTGACTCATCGTTCACATTCCACCCGTCTTTTTCTGGGGTTTGGTTACATTTCTACAGAAGCACTGAGTGTGTTGGTAATTTGATCAAAGTCAGATATCTGTAGTTATCTGATAAGTCAAGTGGTCATGTAAACAACATTTACTGATTTCCTAAACATCAAATAAGAAAATCCAATAAAGAGAGCTGAATTTGTGTTCAGTAATCGGCTTTCTCAGCACATGTACCCTTGCTCTGATTTCAATCGGTTTTCTCATTCTGCAGACACAAGCAAGAGCAATTGCATAGAGTCTAAAGCTGTCCTAATATTGCCAAACAAATCTTAATATATTGTGCCAATGTGGTGGGATGGTGGTTAAGGTATTGGACTATAGACCAAAAGGTTCAGGGTTCAAATCCCACCTCTGCCAAGCTGCTGCAGTTGGGTCCCTGAGCAAGGAACTTAACCCACATTTGCTTGGATTATAAGACTGTGTTAATTGTAAAAGTTGTTAGTAACCATCTTTCTCGTTGGTCTGAGCAGACGCTGTGTCATTTGAGATGTATTTTGTGACAACTTTTTTTAAAATGGCAATGAGGCAGTGTTACAGAATGATTCCTTTAAGGTTTGCTTAGTGTGTTTTTGTGCTGGTCCCTTGGCTGGTTTAAGTCTGTCATGGACAGCTGATTCCCAACGTTTGTCATAATCTTCATATGGTGGTGAGTTTACACATGTTGGAAACAAATTAGTTGAGCGTCAACATATACTCAACATTACTGTCTTATAAGCAGCACCCATAGTTTCGAAGCCAAACCATGATGAAGAAATAGAAATTTAATCAATTGACACTGAATGTGAGGCAGGTGGTGTCTGTGTTTTGTCCCCTGTTTTTTCACTCATTTTTAACTTCAGTCATGTGCTTTTATATAGCATGCTAATTTGGTTTGTTGAGATAGCACGTTGCAGGCACTCAGTGAGCATGTGCAGTAGTTTATCCCACCTGTCTACATGATGCAGTGAATATGTGAAAACTTAAGGTGGTACCGTTAATACAATATGTGCTGTGGACTGTAGGATAATCCTACATTTATGAAGTGATGGCTGGTTAGGTATTATTTCAGGGCCATTCTTCTTCTTACTTTCTGTTTTATTTCATAAATTCTTATGATGGCTAGTTCTCTTTTTCTTTTTCTCAGTGTGTCAGATTTGGTGGTATGTTATCATTTCAGCATGATGATGTACAGACTTATGAAGTGTAAAATAAGTGATAAAGCAAATCTGTTATTTATTTACCCAAGGACATGAAAAGATGTTATACTGGCTGGAGCTCATCTCAGCCGTGTGATTGAATTCTGCTTTTTTATATCACCAGACTGCATCCATTTCCTCCAACACGGTAGAGAACATGGATTATTTAATATCAGTTACGTGCAGCTCAGCAGATGTATGTGGATTAATCCATCAAACTGCAAGACAACTGGCATCTGTCCACCAGAGCCATCCCTTGCACAAGCATGGTACCAGAATAAGAATGGGTTCCTCCAGACTGGCAGCGTCTTTTGTAAACAACACCTGCAAATCTCACATGCAGTCCCATAGGAGGCTAATTATGGACCATTAGAAGCCATTATTGGATCAGTCAAGACTTAACATTGCAAGGAATAGGAGGAGCTTATGCTCCAAGACAGTATGCAAGCAGCATGTTTCCATATTTCCCATTCTTTTTTTGTAAGATGGGTTCTGTAAGCTTTAAATCAGATTCAGAATGCACTTCATAGAGGGGCCGTTTTCCTGATGCAATCTCTAGTGTGGTGATTTATCAACCGAAAGTAAGATGATATTGAACCAATAAAAGTCATATTTTATGTAAAATACAAGACCAACAAATTAGATATAGACTAAATTAAAACAGCCAAAGAATTAGACTCAGCTGGAAGACACTATGTGGTCTTAAACCAGAGTTTATTATTATATATTATAGGCAGTTGTTTTTTTTGTTAAGTTTAGTTTTTTAATTTAGTTATTATTATTATTATTATTATTATTATTATTATTATCGCTGTGATGTAAAAAAAAATAATAGTAACAAAAAAAAAAAGAACATAAATAGTAAATACCAAATAAACAGTATTAAATACATACATATATAGTAAACACCATCATGTCAATAATAATAATAATAATAATAATAACAATAATAATAATAACAATAGTATTAATTATAATAATAATAATAAACTGTATAAAATAAGTACCTACATGAACTAATAGATAATATTTAATAACAAGAAAGGAAAAATAATACAATAGAGCAACCATAAGGAAAAGTAAATATGGTGTTGCTCTTTCTGTGAAAGGGTGATGAACTCAGGGAACTTGAAAGGAGCTCAGAGTAGATCTGCTACTCTTTTGCATTTAGAGGAGCTAGTTGAGGTGATTTGTGCATCTGATAAGGATGGCTTCTCGACGGCTTCCACTTTAGCTATTTCAGGCACATACATCTTTGAAGGAGACCCTGGGGTAAACCCAGAGCCCACTGGAATGATTATATCTCCTGATTGGCCTGGGATGGCTGGGGATCCCCCAGGAGGAGTTGGTGGAAGTTGTGGGAGACAGAGATACCTGGGTTTCTTTGCTTGCCCTGCAAGAAACGAGAATTGGAAAAGAAGATATTACACTGTATGAAAATAAACTGTGATTCTATAGATAATATATATTAATAAGAAATAACAGTAATGCATCGATGACAGCTGTTCTGTTTCACTCTTTTAAGGTAATTAAAGACTGTAGGCTACATTACCTCAAGCCCTCCTGAGAAGTGCTGCACTTTGAAGTCTGAAACTTTTTCGCTGGCAAAGCTGGTGTTACACTCTGAGCTTTAATTTTGCTGTGCTGTGGAGCATTATACTATATAAGAATGGTAATAAAAAGCATTAGGAAAAGAAATATTTGTGATCATCATATTTGTGAGTAAAAGCATAAGTCATCACATTACACATTTGGAACAAGCAGTGGAAATGCAGTTTTCATCATTTGGATACATTCTAATTATCTCATTTTCATCAAATTCATCAAATAATTTCTGTTATCATATAAAACGAAAAAGCGTAAAAACTTTATGCATGAGCCATGTGGTTAAGATCGGAGTTCAGTATGATTCAAAAAAGTCACGTCCTGTGTTGCAGACTCAGGTTGCCAAAACCATTGTTGAACTTTCTTGGTCACTGCGGTTCTTCGAAATGGTTTGCCGTCCACAGTCCCGGTTTCTCTGAATTTGGTTATGAGTGATGTAACAGTGCTGTATGACATTGATGATCTTTCTGGGTGTCGGTTGTTGAAGTCTGTTGCTATGATACGGCAGCTGCTTTCCTTGGATATCACGATCATCAATACCATCTTTAGTTACATGTGACGATCAACAAAAGTTTTGAACTTCTATTTTGATATTATTAGAATCACAAGCGACATTGCAGATCTGATTGTGGCAATAAATTTCTATGGCAATTCTGGTCTTCTTTGATATTACATCTTACCAGTTCCCATTGGAAAATACTTGCCTATGATCCAATATGGCTTTAAAGATGGCAGCCTGGACGTTCTGGACATAGACTAAAATATAGTCCACTTCACCCATTACTTGCCTGGATATTCAGGCATGTAATTTTTCCTTTTGTTTCTGAAATAAAAGTGTTAGGGTTCCTACCTTCCCCCGGTGCGTTCGGCCGTCCTTACCGGTCGCCATTACAGAGTATTGTGGACTGGTATGGGCAGGTAACCCCTGGGGTACTTAGTTTGTTAGGGGCACTTTGAGGGTTTTCCTGTCCCGTACCCGTGCGCTCCTCACACGGTCAGAGCTCGGGCTCTTCGGTTGTTGGCACCTACCTAGCCTCACTTCAGCCGGGAGTTTGTTCTGAATAGGACACTCCTGGGTCTGGCTTCTTCGTTTCAGAGCTCACGCTTGCCCTCTGGCGCGCCTCGCGATTTAATCTCGTTCACGCTCCTCGCGTATTTGGGTTTATTATCGTGTTCTGGTGTTTTGCTCCTTTTGTGTGTTATTCACACTCGTGCTATAAGCGCGCCCTGAGCTTATATGCTCGCCTTTTTGCGCTTTAGCCACT
>JAVSBV010069048.1:0-10332 GCA_033117975.1 Parotocinclus spilosoma
GTGTAAGCCACGGGCGTTGGGAGGCACAGGGCAGGAGGAGCAATGTGGAGAGACTGCTGTGGTAACCAGGGTACAGCTGGAGCCCTGGAAGGGGAAAAACACAGAGCAGAGACACACTGAGCAAAACAACAAAGTAACCAAAACAGGGTTATAGATAGGGAGAGAAACACTGGAGAGGGAAAGACTACACTGACGACTATGGGAGGAGAGGAGAGAGTAACACTAAACCAGGGCTGGAACAAAACAACAAACAGCACGAAAGAGCAGGGACACAGGGAATAAGAGAAAGGAGGCAACACTAAGGGACAGAGACAGAGGGTAGGTGAACTGAACGAGGAGGCGAATCGGACGGGACCGAGAGCGTCCAGAGAGAGAGCGAGGGGCTGGGAGATAGAGAGTGCGAGAAAAGAGAGAAAGCGTCAGTTCACCCAGACAGATCGTGTTAGTAAGGAAGGTGGAATGGCTAGGGTGAGATAGAACTCAGCCCCAGCCGACCGGGAACCGTACGCCTGGGAACACAAAGCCAATACTAATACTAAACACTTACTAACACTGAGGAGTAGAAGGCAGGGAAAATCTCACGAAGAGAATGCTCGGTATGAATTACGACACAGGATCAGCAAAACAATACTTCGCAACTCGTTCAGTGGGAACGGAAACCTTAGATAGAGGTGGAAAGAGAAACCCGGAAATAAGCCACAACAGGTGGGAGAGGAAATCTCGCGCTGATTAGAACACGGGGCGCGTGAGCACGAGAGAGAGGGAGAGCGAGGAACGAGATTTCTCACACTTACCAGCAATAAAAAATGCTAGGCTAAACACACGATCCAGAACTGACCTGTGTTAATGCACCGGAGTAGTAATGGATTTAGTGATAATGTATTTCAAGAATGGGATGGTCTGGAAATGAATATTCATATTTTTTTCTGCTTTCCCATACAGCTTTCTGCTGGAGGAGTCACTATTGCACCTTTCAAATGTGGAAGATGGTGAGTACATCAAGATGTTGTCAATACATGCTATGATCTGACAAACTGGGCTGTTGCATTTTAGCATACATTAACAACATATTGATGAGCATCATTAACAAGGCATATATTTGACCAAAAGACCAAGTAATTATATTGTTCAGTCAAGAAAGTAGTCCTGTGGGTCTTTGGGGATTCTTTGATTCAGTACAAGTCATACAACTTCTGCCCCTCTATTTTGTACAAATGAGTACCCTAGCTACAGGTGCTGAGGAGGTAGCAGGACAAATAAACTCATTTGTAAGGGACCTAGTTATGGCCTATGTCTATGTTGGAGAGATCAACATGGAAGGCATGAATACTTGAAAGAGCTGTATAGAAAATAATGTTTTTGGGATAAGCAAAGCATAGACAGGGCAGTGTAATGCAGCAGGGGAGACAGTAGGGTGACCAAGCAGTAACTTAATGGTTGGTCCAAGAGGTGACAGATTTGTGTTGATGAAGCCAAGAAAGGTCCAGAATGAGAGATGCTCCAAGGGTATTAAAAAGGTATAAATAGAAACTCTTTTTATGTATGTCACTGACCCGTTAGTAGTTTTTGGTGGATGATGATACCTGAATACTTGGTTGTCCATCCATTGCTAAAATGTGAATGGGTGATGATAGTTGTTTAACTGGGAAGTGTCACTTCTTAGCCATGCAGACATCCAGACAGTTCTGGGAGGGTCTGGTCAGTTGATGAGGTAGGTACATGAACTGATGCTAGGCTATAGCTTTAACATGGTGGCTTTGCAGAGGTGGTAAACAATAGGTGAAAAGGTACTGGTTCAGCTGTATTGTGAGTGGCACCAATGTCACAGCATTCCGGCTCCAAATGTAACAGATGTGAGCCTAATCCAGTGGTATGTGGCAGTGTGGTGTCACTGGAATGAGTGCACGAGAAGCTCCCTAGTGCCTTGACCACCATGAGGATAGCTGAAGACAGCATACAAGCTTTTGTGAAGGGGCTGTAGTCACGGTGCTCCTCACCATAGAAATTACAGATTTGCCCAGGTGAGGGAGCAACCATTGAGTTTACTATCTAAGGAGATTACCAACGCAACATGAGTTAAGTACTTCCTGACCGCCATCTTAGTTGCTGGTATTTCTTTTCCCGGAAGTAACTATCTTGAAATAAGTTTGGAGTTAGGCTGAGTGCTAGGAGTAGGGCTTGAGCCACATTAAGCTTCCTCAGTGGATTTTGCCTGCTGCAATTTCAGAAGCTGACCATGTGCTGAAATGAAACCCAGAGCAGAATTATCTTCTTTTATCTCCCTGGTGGTGAAATGTTCTGCCGTGGTTGGCAGAAATGGTAGTCGAAGACAAAGAGCTCATTATAAAGGCTTATAAAACGAGCAAAGGCACAAAAACAGAGCAGAGTGGAATCGCAAACACACTACGAAGTCAAACACCAAATATGACTACCAGAATGGCCATGCTAAACCATTATTGTATAATGTTGCACTTAACAACGTCATTCCCCCTAAAACATTCTCCACCAGTCTGCTAGCGCATCACCACAGGAACCTGGGTAAGAATCCCAGCAGTGCCTTCCAGCTGAGTCAGTTCTCACAAGCAGACCCTGTACCTCTGTACCTGAGGGAGGTGAAGCCGATCAGAGGATTTCCAGAAGTGCAATGGGTTGACAACCCGACTAGGGCATTCTGCGCTTTAATCTCAAGGGACAGGTGGCACACCCCCACAACACTGACAAAAAGTACTATGGGAAAGCAGACATCTCATTATTACATAAGCATTCGTCCCCATGCACACAAAATACTCACACCAGCTTTAACAGTATGCTTAGCATCATTGCCTTGAAAGAATGGAAGGTAAACCCCAGTCTTTGAGGAATGTCCTGTATTTGGCTCCATCTATCTTGCGTTCAGTATAAACAGGTTTTCCTGATAATGGATGGGGTTCTCAGGATGAGAAGTGTGTGATTTGTGCCATACAGTATACAGCACTTTGCTACAAGGTCAAAAGGTTAAATGTTGGTCTCATCAGAGCAGAATACCTTTTTCCAGAGTTGTGAGTAAACAGTGTACATACTGAAATTACATGATGTTTTAACTGCATACAGGTAAAATTTCAATAGAACTGCTACTTAAGCATAGTGCATCCTGGTACCTCCACTTTCATGCTTGGCATACTAAGAAAACAAGACTTATCAATGGAGGCAACGCTGTTATTTTGCTCCAGGCTCCAGTTCCAATTATTGCGTGCTGCATGATCCTGGGAGAGCTGTTGCCTAGCCAGTGGCATAGGGCACAAACAGGAACATACCTAGACAGGGTGCTAATCCATCATAGGGTACATACACTCTCACACACACACGCTCACACACTAGGGACACTTATAGACACCAATTAACCTAATGTGCATTTCTTTGGACTATGGAAAGAAACTGGAGTATCCAGAGTAAACCCATGTGTTCACAGCGATGACATGCAGAGTCCACACAAAAAGACCCACCTGGAATCAAAACCAGAACCTTCTTGCTGTGTTGCGACAACAAACAAAATAAAAAAATAAAATTTTTTTTATAAAAATAAAAATTATGTATCATATAATATAAAAAGTAATATAATAAAATAAAAAAAGTTTCCTTCGTGATGAATACAGTTTCTCTTCATTTAATAGAGCCTTTCTGTAGTTTTTCATTCAACTGTCCATTGTCAGGGATCGCGTTGCGAGTCTCGGTTTGCGTTCTTCGCCGCGACGCTTTATTTTATCCCTGTCCCTTAGTGTTGTGTTTCCGGTTTTCCCCGCTGTTTGTGATGGCGTCTGTTTTGATTTGTCACGGCGTCCTATTGTTTGTTTCGTTCATTTACGCACCTGTTTTGTATTTTACGTTAATTAGGTTTGTCATATGAGCCGAGCGGACACGTCCGCGTTCGTCGGCTCATTGCGTTATACCCTGTCCGTGTCGTGTTACGTTTTTAGTGTTCCCGTGTTTGTGCGCACTTTCGTTATTTCATGTTACGTTTTTCCGCTCGTAACTTTTCCGCTCGTGCTTCCCGGCAGCTGATGGCGCCTGGGACACGAGGCTGGATGGGGGGCTGATCCCTGGACCCACGGCTCTGAAGCTCGCATCCTCTGAAGCCCCCCCGGATCATCGGCCGTTTTCCATCAAAGGATCCGTGGCTCCAAAGCCATGCTTTACTTTTTGCCCGTTTTTGTCCTTTTGCGGTTCTTTGGTTCCAGGCTGTTTTAGTTCTCTTTTTCATGTGTTTTATGGATTAGTTCGTGGTACCCCGGCTCCAACATGCGCTGTTGTTGGCCCTGGCATGCAGTCCGCATAGACCCTCTGGCACGGAGCCAACCTTGGCTCCAATAGGCGCTGTTGTCTGGTCCGGGCACGAAGCCTCGAGGGGCCCTCTGGCGCGGAGCCAGTACAGAGGTATCGCGACCCCCTCTTCACTGGCCGTCGGACTCTCTTCATTGCAGCCTGTTCGCGGACCCCGGGGACCCTGCCAGTCCGGGCGTCAACGTCGTGGACCCGCAGCACCCAGGCTGTTCGGGGATCCCTGCACTACAATGGGAGGGCCCCTCGGCCCCACCACGGGATGCTGGTCTATGGGCTCGCTGCCCCCACCTGTCTCGTGCGTGGACTATTTACACCTATCGTTTGAATGCCTGCTATGTGTTTTATGTTAAAAATAAATGTTCTTTGGTTTTCCCCGCATCATGTAGCCTGTCTGAGGATTCTGCATCTGGGGCTCTAGTTAAACATCCGATAGCGATCCTGGGTATTTAGCGAGACCAGGAACGGTCACGCAGAATCTCCGGGATGCCCTATCGTAACAGAATAAGCCAGCCAGCTGCGAAGCCCGCAGGTCCACAGACAGTCCAAATTTTTTTTGGAGGGGTGCGCTCGCAGCGTGGGTCCCTTGGTGCTCCCCCTAGGGGTTGTTCACCTTGGATCGCTCGGTGTTCGATCCTTAGGAGGGGGGTACTGTTAGGGATCGCGTTGCAAGTCCCGGTTTGCGTTCTTCGACACGACATGTTATTTTATCCCTGTCCCTTAGTGTTGTGTTTCCGGTTTTCCCCGCTGTTTGTGATGGCATCCATAAAGCGTTTATAAATCCCTTTCGAGACCTAAATCAGCTGTGCTTTGAATCTGTAAAACCAACCATTTGAACTGTTACTGCTGGGAGTTTATTGTGTATATAGGGATGCTATAATGCTTTTTTTTACTGTAGCCAGGCTATCCCCATTAAAACAAATCTATGTAGCCGCATGAACACACTTCTTGTATACTCCTTCCTATGAACATTTTGTGTTAACGCTGGCCTATTGAGCACATACCTACTAACAAATTTTGTCTGTACTGACCAAAAAAAACCGAATCTATATTGCACACAAAAATAGGGCAAATATTAAATTGAAATATCCCCTAATGAAATATCCCCTCATATTTGTGAACAGTATAGTTACAACTGTATATGTTAAGGCCTGACATATATTAGTCGGTAAGAAAACAGGTACGAAGAAGACAAGCCAGTGGTGATTAGATGCACTGGGCAACGTTCTGCTGAGCAACCATGGGTTTGAGCATTTTTTCATTGTGGTCTATATTTATTATCAATATTATTAACTGGTGTGGTTAAAATAATTATGTAAATATTTACTGTCACCTCTGCTTTAAGAGAAAGCATTTGGCATGTTTTAGGCAAACTGCATCTTTCCCAGGACTTTTATCAGTGTTAACACTCGCCTTGAGCAGTAATGGAAAGTGGGTGCAGCCATAAACAAAAACAATAAATGAATACATAAAGGACATAAGAGAACTGCATGCATTATGGAAACTTTGACACCCTTGAAAAACTAATCAGAATTCATGTAGCGTTTTTCCACACATGCTTGCCCACAGACATGCCATGACTAAATGTACTGAATAAAACATAACCATAACTCCCAATGTGTGTCAGTTAAGGTTCAAGATAAAAACATTGACTGAGTACCACTGTTGTTTATATATTAAATACCACATCTTTTGTATTTGAACAACTTGCCTTATATACACTGCTAACAAAAATTAGGGGATATTTTTTATCCCCTACTTTTTATGAGCAGTACATTACTCTGGCTTAAATAATAGCATGCTTTCCATCTCCTACACTTTCAACAGAGCAAAATAAGCTAGCTTACAGTGGCTGGATATTAAGACCTTTCCATCACTGCAAATGCCCTTGCCTCTCTCTGATGGAAAGCAGATGCACTACAAATGGCACATGAGAGCCTTTAATGAAGCTGGCATATGTCTGGCTTCCAGTAATTACCCTAATCAAGTCCAACAATTGTGCTGTCTTAATGATACCTCTTCATTTCATTAGGAATTGGTACTCCATTCTTGGCCGGAGGACAAAGCACATGGCACATGGGTGATACAGGGGGCATTAACAATGAGACAAAATGAACCCCAAGCGTTCATGGTGTGACTTATGTTGTGTTATAATAATGAGGACTTTATTTTATTTATAGTGCAGTGGATAAAGCCAATGAGTCTCTTGTGGAAAAGGCTTTTCGTTTATGCACGCAGGACACTCAGGAATGACTGGCAAAGTATAATTACCCTTACATGTTTTATATATGTATTTGCAAATCCTTTTAAAACATATTTAATTAAATACACTATATATCAACAACACGCAGAAACGCCGCAAACTTATCTGAGAAGTACTAAAACAAAGTCTTCTGTGGTCTGACAAGTCCACATTTCAAATTGTTTTTGGAAATCATGGATGTCATGTCCTCCAGGCCACAGAGGGATAGGACTGTCCAGATTGTTACCAAGAATGGGAAAGAATTCCACCTACAAAGCTTTAATAATTAATGCCCTCAGTTCTCAAGTGTTATTAAAAGGAAAGGAGATGTAATGCAGTGGTAAACATGCCCCTGTTCCAACTTTTTTGGAATGTGTTGCAGGCATTAAATAAAAAAATACATAAATACATATAAAAAAAAAATTGCAAAAAAATAATTACATTTATGAGTTTGAACATTACATATCTTGTCTTTGTAGTGCATTCAATTGAATATAGGTTGAAAATTATTTGCAAATATAATATTTTGTTTTTATTTATTTTTACACAACTTCCCAACTTCATTGGAATTAGGGTTATAAACTGCATTAATAAAAATTGCATTGCTGTGTCATTTTATTTGATCGCAAGTTCCAGGAATAGTTTGTTCTTGAGAGTTTGCAGCGGGATTTTTGGCCTACTCCATAGAGATTCTCCAAATATTTATGAGGCTGTCACATGGCAACATTTAGTCTCAGCTCAGTTTCAGTTTGTATTGGGTTCATTTTGGGAGACTGGCTAGGCAATTCCAGTACATTAAAATGCGTCACATGGAGCCACTCCTTAGTTGCCCTTGCTGTTAATTTTATGTCGTTGTCATGCTGACAGACCCAGTCACAACCAGTAATTCTCTTACTGAGGGAAGGAGATTGTTGGCCAAAATCTCATGATACATGACCCCATCTGTAATCCCTTCAATATGTTACAGTCATCCTGTCCCCTTTGCAGAAAACCACCCCAAAAGTGCGTTACTAACGTTACTAACATTTATCTTGGAGACTGTTTTCCCAGCTCTCTTCAGGTCATTAACCAGGTCCTCCAATAATTTTGTGTTTCTTATTTTCTAATAAATTCCCCAACAGTGCTTGCCTTCTTACCAAGCTGTTGGCTATTGCCCTGTAGCCCATCCCAGCCTTGTGTAGGTCTACAATTTTGTCCCTGGTGTCCTTTGACAGCTCTTTGGTCTTGAGCATGGTGGAGAGGTTGGAGTGTGATTGATTAAGTATGTGGACAGGTGTCTGTTATACAGGTAACAGGTTTAAACAGGTTCAATTAATACTGGTAATAAGTGCTGAATAGGTGGGCTTCTTAAAAAAAAACCTATGTCTGTGAGTGTTGGAATTCCTGCTGGTTGGTAAGTAGCTAAATACTTATTTTATGCCAAAAAAAATGCAGATTATTTATTTAAAAATCATGCAATGTGATTTTCTATTTTAGATTCTTTTAGATTTTAGATTGTCTCTCAAAAGTTTAAGTGTACCTATAAAAAATTACAGACCTCTCTATTCAGACCTCCACATTCATAAATTTGTAAAACTCATTGCACAGGAATTACATTTTTAAAGCAATGGTGGTAAATACCTATGTACTTTTATGTTTCCGTGTATGAATAATTTTGAAAACTATACTTCCTCACATTTGAGAATAATCGTCTATTTTATACTGAAAAAAAATAAAATGAACAAAAAGTTGTCTAAATCTGTGTTAGTGAGCACTTCTTTTAACGAGATAATTCATCCACTTCCCAGGTGTGTAATATCAAGCTGCTGATTAGACAGCATAGTTATTGCACAGGCATACCTTAGTCTGGCCACAATAAAAGGCCCATGTAAAAAGTGTTTTATTGGGTGGTCAGAAAACCAGTCAATATCTGGTGTGACCACAATTTGCTTCACGCAGTGCAGCACATATCCTTCAGATAGAGTTGATCAGGTTGTTGAATGTGGCTTGTGGAATATTGGTCCACTCCTCTTTAATGGCTGTGTGAAGTTGCTGTCATATACACCGATCCAGAGCATCCCAAACATGCTCAGTGGGTGACACTGACCCAGTGAATCAGTGAGTATGCTGTCAATGCAAGAACTGCGATTGTTTTCAGAATTTGTGTACAGATCCTTACAACATGTGGCCGTGCATTATTATGCTGCAACATGAGGTGATTGTCGTGGATGAATGGAAGAACAATGAGCCTCTTGTCACGGTATCTCCATCAATTAAATGAGTGTTAAGTGTATGTGGCCTACAACTGGCACTCTGTCTAAAGTTGTTCACCGTCTCTACCACGGCTCTGTCTGACTAAATGAATAACTAGAATAGATTTCTACCGAGTTATAAATTGAGTATGTACATTTACCACAACATTTAGCACATGTTCTCTTGATTAAATGTTTGAATTAGGTAAAAAAAGACAAAGAAAATTAATACTTAATAAATAGTGCAAACCTTACTTTGGAATCAGATCAATTGTGAAACAAGTGATAATGACATGTATGTGTAAGGGATGTATTTCACCTGCCATGTTTATTTAATGTGCAAAGATGTCACCCACATGCATTATAATAAAAGTCATAGCACTACTGGAAAAAGGCATCATTAAATATTTATGAATAATGAAACCACTGAGTCAGTGTAATGATTCATTTCCATAATTCAAGTAGTATTCATGAGACTGCTCATGGGAAGAATAAGTAAGAATAAACTAGCAGGCAAGAATGAAAAAGACTTTCTATGGGTTTAGTCAGAAAGGTGACAATAATTTATTGTGGTATATCATACCACAAAAACATTATAGCTGAAATAAAACATTCCAAATCAATTTATGAAATATAGTATTTTGGACTTATGTACAGGCTGACTCAAAAGACACACATATCTGAATACCCTAGCAAATAATGTGTAAAATGGGCCCCATTTGGAAAACCCCAATATTGGATCAACAGCAAGTTTTTAGTCCTGGGATGGTGGTCATGTAGCATATCAGAGAAGACCAGAATTGTCTCAAAAATCAACTGTTGCGATCAAATTTGCAACAACAACTGTAAATGTTGCCTGTGATGCACAACTATTTGTCTTGTTCAGTGTTCTGTCCCTGGTGCTAAACACAGAGTTGAAGGTGCAACATTGGCTGCTGGACCTTGGTGAGGGGTAGGGTTGGATGTCTCCCTAGGAAATAACTGTGATAACTGTGATAAACACAGTGAGTTTACTTATAAAAATGAGTGGCATAATCCTGAATCCAAAACGTCTGAGCAAGACACATTGTATGGACAAATGGACGTCCTTGCAATCGCACTGGTTGGTGATCCTGGAAGGCCCTTTTAAATGGTGAGGTGGCAGACTAGGAGAAAGCAAGCACAGAGGTTGCATAAACACTAGCAATGGTTTAGGTTAGGCAATTCGCTATAAGCCAATATATAAACCACTTCTGATTTACAGTGCACTGATTGCCTGTGATGGTCGTTAGATGTGTTGACGTAATGGACTGCTGAAATCCATTGGTGGGTCTGCAAGGGGGCATTGCCATCGGTAGTGCTAACAGGGGTATAACATAGCACAAAAAAAAGCACATACATATACAGCAGTAAGGGGTACGTACATTTACGGATTTTGTTCCTTAGAAATGCATTCAATTCACTTCAATTCAATTTTATTTATATAGCTCCTTTTACAATGGAGTATTGTCTCAAAGCAGCTTCACAATATTACACTTTCTTAAAAGGCCAATCCCAAGTTGAGCA
>JAVSBV010069059.1:0-23617 GCA_033117975.1 Parotocinclus spilosoma
ACACACACACACACACACACACACACACACACACACACACACACACACACACACACACAAACAAACAAACAAACACAAATATAATTCTATTAAATGAACTCAGCACACATGGAGATGTGACAGATAATAGATTAGGCTCACACAGTTTATGCCAAAGCATCATTATATTTTTGCTCTGTACAGGGATGCTTGTCTGCATCTCATATTAATCATGATTATGTTATTCTTTAAAGCAGAAATACCTGTATGCAATTATCTGAAATCTAATCTAGCAAGGTAATAAGCTAATTAAATAGGAAAGCCATTTTGTTTTGAGAAAATAAAAGATAAGTGTGTTAAATATTTACTATTTGAGCAACATTGCATATAATAATAATAATAAAAAAAATAAATAAATAAAAAAAATAAAAATAATAATAATAATAATAATAATAATAATAATAAGCCTTATCTTAAAAAAATAATTATTAATTTAATAATACATAATTAAATAATGTAATAATTATTCATTTCAAAATTATAATTTAATAAGTATTGCTATTTATAAATAAACATCTATAATAAGAAAAAGAAGGAGACACTTGTATTATTATTATTATTATTATTATTATTATTATTATTATTATTATTATTATTATTATTATTATTATATATGCAATGTTGCTCAAATAGTAAATATTTAACACACTTACAGTATATTTTATTTTTATTATTATTTTACAGAAATTTAAGTATAGCAGTAAAAAAATAGTCCAGGTATGTAATGCAATGCCTGATAATGTATAGTAAATATATTAATTCTATATCTTTGAACCATGCAAAGCAAAAGCCATATATCAACAACACACAGAAATGTCCCCTGCTTCTCTGGGTCCGAGCGCATCTGAGATGGACTGATGCAAAGTGGAAAAGTGTCCTGTGGCCTGAGGAGTCCACATTTCAAGTCGTGTCCTCCAGGCCAAAGAGGAAAAGGACGGTCTGGATGTTATCAGCACAAAGTCCAAAAGCCAGCATCTCTGATGGTATGGGGGTGTGTTAGTGCCCATGGCATGGGTAACTTACACATCTGTGAAGGCACCATTAATGCTGAAAGGTACAAACAGGTTTTGTAGCAACATATCTTTTCATCCAAGAAACGTCTTTTTCAGGGACATCCCTATTTATTTCATCGAGACAATACCAAGTAACATTCTGCATGTGTTACAACAGCGTGGCTTCTTAGTAAAAGAGTGTGGGTACTAGACTGGCTTGCCTGCAGTCCAGATCTATCTCCCATTGAAAATGTGTGGTGCATTATGAAGTGCAATATACAACAACACAGTCCCATGGAAGTCATTAAGCAAGAATAAATGCCACCTACAAAGCTTCAACAATTAGTATCCTCAGTTCCCAAATGCTTATTGAGTGTTGTTAAAAGGAAAGGTGATGTAAGACAGTGGTAAACATGCCCCTCCGTCCCCACTTCTTTGGGAAGTGTTTGCAGGCATCAAATTCAATAAAATATAATAAAAAACATTTTACAAAAAGGTTCATCCAGACAGCCGGTAGCAAAATCTCTGGCACACTTAAGTATTTAAAATACATTTCAAAGTTGAACTTCACATTTTTATGACAACTTTTTTCACTTTGACTAAACTTTGGAATGTAATTTTCCAATTGATCACTTTAACAATGAGTGGACCGTATAAGGGCAGAGTTCCTGAATAGAAAGCACTGAAGCACGTTCTTTTATTATATAAAAATGATTTGTGATTTACAGTTCACCGCCCCCACAATCCCTCAGTGATATTACCCAGCCAAAGAATTTATTATGGCCCAAGCATTGAAACTACTGCATAAAAGGAAAAAGGGTGCTTATGAGCACAGACAAATACAGTGATGTAAACATGGAGAGAGGAAGAATGCTAAAGCTACAGTACACCGACTGTGCTGATTACTCTGTATTTATGTGCACTGTGGATTATGCTTCTCATTCTCATTCATGACTCACATCAAAATGCACCCAAGAAGTTTCCATCTGCCCCATCTGTTAGAATTTAGGCACAGAGGCAAAGCCTGATGCAAATATTAACCTTTCGCAATTCCCTTCAGCTGTGTATGTGTAAAAATGTGCAATACTGTTACGAATCAATATGAAAATCAGCAGCAATGAAGCAACATGCTGGATCGCACCTGTTGGCACCAGTAATTATCGAACGCCAGGTTATTTGACACTACTGTGCAATTTTTCTTTGTGCTTGAGCTATTTATATCCATATCTAAGTGTGTAAATAACAGCTACTGTACATGCCATGGTCAGGTTTTCCTTCTTACTCAGTTCCTCCCACATTGTAAATGATAATAACTACACTACTCACAAAAATTATGAAATGTTTCTATATGGGATGCCAATCTTAACAATGAAGAGCGTGTAAAGCAATGCATAAACGCATCTGTGAGTGAATACATAATACAATCCAAAATAACATTGAATATAGCGATATAGGGTTTCAGAGGACTGGATCTGTCTGCAGAATAGTCAGAGCAGTTGAGAGTTATTATTATTATTTTTATTATTATTATTTTGTTGTTTTTATTATTAATACTAATAAAGAAGAAGAGAAGAGAAAAAGAAGAGCTTTATTAATGTCTAAATCTTTTTGGGAGCCAGATTGGACCATATCAAATTGTCTAAGGCCCGGTGTAATTTCTAAAATATTCTAAATTTGAAAGATATGAAAAATACCATAACTAGATTACTGCTAGATTACTTAAATTAGACGTTTTCTTTAAAACATGTATACATAATGCTGCATCAATTGAAACATGTCTAGTAGCAGTCAGTATTTTTCATGTATATTGTATTTATTTTCTCAATTAACAAAGCCATAAGACATAAGACATATATAAGACATAAGTCTTGATATAACTTGCTATAACTTACTATAGCATATAACTACTATAGCTAAAACTTACTAGAAGACACAACTACATGTGAAGAGAAGTATCACAGCCTTAACTGTGTTATTCGAGCTGACAGCTGTGATAGTCCAGTCCAGTCAGACTGGACTGCAAGGGGTTCTTGTTAAAGTCATTTACATACTGTTGATACAGTCAGATGAATGTTGAAAATGCAGTGTACCTATAGGACACTAATAATGGATTCTTATGATGACATTAAATTACAATTTGACTACGGGCCACATTTTGCTCTAGGGCCTGACACCTTAATTGCACAAGTGTAGGGCAACAGTGGTAAGAAAAACCTTGCTTTGCTATAAGGAAGAACTCTAGGGAGGACCAAGACTCATAAAAAGTCCCATTCTCCTTAAACAACCTAAATGATATAAGTGAAAACTAAACAGAACTCCATATGTAAAGTAATGGAGAGAATGTACAGCATATAAATAATATATATATAGAGTTAATTAAATACAATGCAGTATTATAAAGGGTATAGTAAAGTAGAGAATCTAAAATTCAATGATCTGACAATAATATGCTGCTCACAAAAAATAGGGGATATTTTAAAATGCAAAATCACATAATGAAATATCCCCTCATGTTTGTAAGCAGTGTATATACAAACAAAATATTAAATATATTAATGTAGAGAATATCCATATTTATATTATTTATTACAATGAACAGAGTCACTGTAGTTTCTCATGTCCTCAGCAGAAAAGATGTTAGATTAGGCAATCCTAGTGGTGATGGTACAAATGCAGCATATGGAAAGCTTGGTGGGAAGCACTGTGGAGTGTTCTGTGTCCTTTCTGTATGGAATCTGCATTTCCTCCCTGTATCCGTCCTTTACTCTGTGCACTCTCGTTTTCTCCCACAGAACAAAGGCATATTTTAGGTTACCTGATTGCACAAACGCTTTCCAAATGTGTATATGAGTGCATGTGTCTGTGTGCCCTATGATGGATTGGCACTTTGTCTATGGTTGTTCCTGCCTTAAAACATATTTTGATGTCATACTTCACTTTTCCACTGTTTTACCTTGTGAGGGTCGTGGCAGATGTTTATTCTAAATATTGCATTGATGAGTGAGTTCGGTACAGAAAGGCTCACTGTAGCATTATGTCTAATAGGGATAGGTGTAAATATTTGTACCATGTATGGTGGTAGATTTGGCAGCCTCTTGATTTAATAGCTTAGGGACCAGATGGCCGACAGAACGGTAAGGTGGCAGTGCTAAGGTTCCTCTGCAGGTTCCTCAGGTGGGCATAGAAAACGAGCAATCACATTTTGATTTAAATCACAATCATTCCACCATCACCCTGAGTATATTAAGGAAATCTACAGCAATGTGTCACCATGACATAAATTTACTGAGTCACTAGAGCTAGGGAAATGATTTCATTGTCGTAACTTTGAGGAGTAGCCATCATCAAAAAAGCATGACTCAGTGTGAAAGTGAAATGATCCAACTAGTTGTGCGAGGTGTACTTGTTTTTCAGATATTAAGCGCCTCAGTTCATTTCAGAAACAGGGACTCTGTGGGCTATTTCATTTCCAGCTGTCTATAAAAAGTGTCCTCTTCTGGAGCATTTTTATATTCAGCCTAATCAAAATGACTCCTCATTCCATTTAAATGTGATGATAACAACTGTATAATGAATAAGGACTCTAATTAGAACTAAACCATGATTAACCTGATTAATTTAGCCTTAAATCTAATTTGATAACCCCACTATTCTGCCCACAAGCAGATCTTTCATGATTAGGCATTATCTGTAGAACCAGTATACAATATTCTGACAGTGTCTGATAGTGTGTCTGATGGAAGATGGCAGTGTGACGGTCGTTCTAGTGGACTATCAGCCCCACTTTGTTGGTTTACATTTAATGATGATAGTTGTTGTTGATTATATGCAAACATTATACATCCACTATATTGTGCATCATTTTAAAGTGTCCTTTGTGGTGGACACATATTTACATTTCACTCCAGAATGCCCGGAGCTCTGATTGTGAAAAGAGTTACCGGAAAGAAAGGAGGGTTAAAGTTCGAGCGGAAAGAGTTCAGGTTATTCCACTCTGTGAGTTAAGAGAGTTTGGATGGAGCTGGAGAGAAAAAGAATAAAGCTAAGAATTCGTAAGCTGATCCGTGTATCCTTATTTACCGGCTCCTACACCTTTATAAAATCACTGACCATATTATTTGGCTGGTCATCTTACAGTAGTGGTACTACCAGGTTGGTGGCATAATAGCGTACTGTACTGGTATTAGTCTGACATACTTTGAAAATACATTTACTGATTGTATTCCACTTGTTGCTGTGGACAGTTTTTCGTTCCACTATTTTGTTAAAAGAGACCAACATAGGACCAGCCTTTCTTGTATCTCAGTCTCACTATTTAGGTACGCTGAGTCCCCAAGATATGAGCCAGTTCCGTTCCAAGGGTGAGTTTGCATGTCCAAAAGTTTGTATGTCCAACACTGGCACCGGATCTTATTTACCTCTATTATATTGTCCACTGTTATGAGTCACTGATTTGTATGTAGATCAACGCTACTTACACCAAACCAGCCATTTTGGATTTAAATTCAGTACATTTCCTGCTTCCTCATGCATGTGTTACGCCATTCCTATTAGCTGCATTTTGGACTGTTGTGCACTAAGCATGCCCAAGTGTTGTTATTGAAATAATTTCTCCTTTGTTTTTCAGATTCCTATAAAAGTCCTGCTCTGTACACCAGCTTCTAATGTTCTTCTCCCACTTTCTGGTCAAGCATGACAGTCACAAACACTTAATGATAAAGCTGGAATAGGACTGAACAAAATAAAAAAACATTTTTTCTTTGTACTAAAGCATTTCACTACACCGCCCTTAGACATGCCGCTTTCAACGAGTCACCAGAGCAGATTTTGATTCCAAAATTTCAAGAACGTACCCACACATTAAGAAAATAGAATGCTGATTCCACCTATCAGTTCGGATTTACGCATTTAATGCTTTAAAAATGTATATTTAATCATAAAATTGGCAATTATATATTAAGGAGAAGAATGTATCTCCCTAGTTTGGTATGTCATATTAAAATCTATTTTGTTATTTATTTTGTTACTAATTTAAATGTTATTATTGATTTAAATTATGTTATTAACCCAGTTTTACTATTACTTTAACATACTTTGATATAAGTATTTATTTAATCAACATCTAGTCCACCCATGGAGGATGGGTCCCCTTTTGAATCTTGGTCCTCCCAAGGTTTCTTTCTTCTACTTTCAGGGAGTTTTTCCTTCCACTGTTGTCCTAGGCTTGCTCAACTTGGGATTGGGCTTTTAAAATAATATAAGATTATAAAGCTGCTTTGAGACAATGCTCCATTGTAAAAAGAGCTATAGAAATACATCTTGAATTGAATTGAATTATGTGATCACAGACGTCATATATAAGCATTTTTTCACCATGAAAATAGGCCAACAGCCAAAAATGTCCAGCCTCCAGCTTGGTGATAGAATGAAGGATTCTTATGAAGGATTAGAGGATGATTTTCACTAACTGTGCAGTAACAGATAAGCTACTATTAGCCTTATATGGATAAAATCCTCTTACTCAAGATCCTGGAAATAGCATAGTGTCTACGGGGTCATGGATTATACAAGTCTCTGGGCCTGTACCGTATGAATGGAACACCAGTCTTTCAGAATATGTTTCTCCATTTCTTCTTTTGTTGGTGATGGTACCTTATGGGATGTATTTTCATACTGACCAAAAGATTAAGTGAGCCTTGAGGCCACTGGATAGGGGCATTGTTATTCTGAGACCATGATAAAATAGAAATGCTTCATCATGCTGATCAGTATTGATTTGCAGTGACCCTTCATGTGGAGCCAATGCATTTCTTCACAGCATAACAAAGCACCAGAGTCCTCAGATTTTCTTTAATTTGTTACCGCCCTGTATGTTTGTATTAGGCTTTCCACCAAAAGCAGTGCCAACTCCGAACCGGACCACATGTAGCTTTGTGATGCCTCATCAAGTTTTACATTCTAGATTTTAACATAATGCACCACAGGAGAGTAGGTTGTAGTAAAACGCAATAAAATGTAGATGTTTGCAACTGTGGGCGGTATAAATATGAGCTGTGAAATTGTGTTCCTATACATTAATGCCCTTAGTGCATACAATGCACTAAAACAATCGATGTTTGATAAAGAGAGGGATTTAGGTTATACATTGGGAGGAGATCTTGCAGTGACACACTTTTTAACAGTGCATTATCATGTCAGCTTTGTGTGTATTCCCAAACATGGTCGCAAACCTAATCAAACACAGTGTTAATACTCAGGAAGGTCTGGATCAGATATGTTATACTGGGACTAGAGCCACATCAGGGTTTTTGACCTGGAACAGCTGGACCTGTAATGAACATAACAGGGTGTTCAGCTCAGCCAAAATGACCCAAGCTTTAGTTATTGCAACTTTTGAGACAGTTGAGATAAATCATCAGCATTTTGGGATGTTTCAAAGGTTAAAAACTCATTCAGCAACCAAAAAACAAAGAAACAAATAAAAAAAAACACACCAAGAACGACTTGGAATTGAATGAAACGGTATATGTATAAATGCAATGGTTCTTTATATAAGTGATTACAATATTACAGTAAAATGATGTCTACTGCGAAAAACTGTACAATTGAAAGGAGGATCTAGTTACCCTGTTGAACCACCTCTAGCCTGGATACAAAATGAGAAATGGTTGGGCATGGAGGCACACATGGTCTGTATGTTATCCCGCTCCATATTTGCCTAAAGATGTTGCAGCTGACCCTGCAGATCCTGTCCACTTCTTGGTTGATGAAGCTGGCATCCTAACTTGTCCAATAATTATATATTGGTTTTAAATCTGAGGACCAAAGAAGTATTGCAAAAACGGCATTTCAGGGAAATCCCTACAGAGTGTGAATTGGTATTTTCCTGATGACAAACGACAGTTGGAAGCCCAGATCAGATGCAACCCATGTGACTACAGGATGTTTTAGTGTACCTTCTATCACTATTAGGGATGACCAACTGTTGTATGCAATGGCTCCCCAAATCATCGCACCATTCTGCTGGAAAACCTTGTGTATCTCAAGTGTCTGTTGGATTGGAAGTCTGATCCGTAGATGCTTGCAACTTACGATGCAAAGGATCTGCTTCTTACATCTTGGTGCCAGATACCACGTTATACCTTCATATATCCTATGGAATTCATGCCTTGATGGGTCAGAGCCTTGGCACCAAGAGGGAAACTTACACAATATTAGTCAAATGGGTTTAAGGTTATGGCTAATCAGTGTTTTCATTTATTTAGAGTTTAGGTAGTATATCAGTCTTCACATGAACAAGCATACACTCTGTGGGTACGAGGTGCTTTTTATCCCAACATAGTCACACCTAATAGGGGGAAAATATTAATTATTTAAATATGTGCAATCAGATTCTGCGTACATTTTAAAAGGTACGAGAGTATTTCTAAAATGTATACCATAGAGATACAGAGCTGTTAGTCAATAGCACAAAATTGAAGAAAACTGTATAAACTCTTTGGAATCGCTTGAATCTCTGCTTTAATTACTCCTGGAAGGTGGTCTGATCTATATCCAAGTCTTAATTACATACACATTCTCTAAGAAAACCCCACACAAATGGTTCATATTTTTATTAAACACATTAATCATTAGCAGTCCAGGTTGGAAGGTACTCTACATAAAGTGAAGCATTTAATAACTGGAAACACTCATTTCCATTATTTTTGGTTGCTGCTGATCAACCTTAATGTCTAGTGGGACAGGATTAGTATAATTGGGGAAGTGTGTGATTGAATTTGTACACGTCTCCTCTGTGATGAAACTCCTGCATCTGGGCAGTAATAAAATTTCCACAGAGTGAGCAAGTTTCTGGTTCTATGGTCTATGGATTTCTTTTTTTCTAAACTTATATACACTGCTTACAAAATTTGGAGATGTTTCACTATGAGATATTTCATTTTCAGTTTTTGTTTTGTTTAATATGCTTGTTTAAATGTACATCACTTCCTAATACCTGTAGCCGCCATCATAACTGGCCCATTGGTCCAAGCTTGCAAAACATCAAATATGATTTTTTTTTTTATGCCAGTTATTTGAATGACATTAAATTAATTAAGCTTGTGTAATGATGAGATCATCCCTGTAATATTTTCTTCACTTCGGTCAGATTTTTGCAAACAAAAAGTCTCTGAGCAATCACTGTCACAATTGCTTCTATGAATTCTCCCATAAGGCAGTCCCTGTATTTTTAGTCTGCCTCTCCTTTATCAGTTCTTTCATTCTAATAACAAGACTAAAAACACGGTGTCCTCTTCTATATGCTGTTTTAAACTCTGCTTTTCCCTCTTCTCCTGTGAGCCATTTTACTTACTTATAAAACGGGTTCAGGACACTAAAACAATATATTAATGAGCAAAATAATAGGTTCAGGCTTGATGTGATAGACCTCCTAAATCAAATAATGGTGTTCAGACAGTGAAACTCCCTGTGCCCTTTCTAAATCAGATGTACCCAATATCTTCATTTAGATTGTTCTGTGAGCAGCAAAAGGACGTCCTGATCACCTAAAGAAGACTTTTTGTTTGTCTTTTGCGCTCTCATATCACACAATATGAAAAGATTTACAGTACTTTACTGTACAATGCAGTCATCTTTGTATTATTTATAAAATAAAAATGAATGTGTAATGCTTACATGTTATGTACTGCCTTTCCTGTCAGCAATTGCTTGTACTAGTTATCTGTAATTCAGGCAAAACTACAGTACTTTTAAGACTTAAGATTTTGATTGCCTATTATAATTCTTAGAACCTCACCCATTAAAGCGAACAAAACCAGATCAGAGGGGTGTTAAACAATATATTTTAAAATTGTGGGATTTTCCCTAATTGGCTTGGATTCATGTGCTAGAATAAAGTCGTCAGAGATATGGGGCGTCACTGCAAGTAAAATGTCCAGACGGAAAGAAAAGCACAAATTACAGCTCCTGTGAAAAATTATATTACTCCATGAATCCATATAAACTTACCGCTGGCTTCTTATATATCTTGGATTAACAGCCCACTACAGGTTACACCACATCATTTAGACTCTGACTTGTGGTTCTCCACTACATGCATTTCTTCTTCTTCATTATCCATTCTGTTAATAGATTAATAGGTATGTGATTGCTCCTCCTAACATTGTTCCTTCCATATTTTAAAAAAAAACATTTGAAATCTTAGTTCCCTCAGTTCCCTACAACACTTCTTTACTGTGCTTTACAGTTGGTATAAGGTTTTGATATTCATATATAAAAAATGCCATTACATTCACTAACAACATGTTGTGCATTTCTACTATGTTGATCATTTGTGCCGAATCCACATTGTATTGTGCCATAATCACTGTAGGAAGTCCAGTTGCTTATTCTTGAATCTTGAGTTATTAAGGCTCACTTTGAGTGGACAAGTTTTCTTCAGTGACCACCCTTCTGTGAACATTACCGTCAGTGTTTTTATTACAGTTAAATCAAGAATAGAGGTATTTTCCTGTTAAAACTTGCCTCTTTTATCATTGCTTTGCATTTCTAAATCTAAATTAGATAATAATATAAGATACCAGTTTATATAAAATACCTTTGCAACCTTATCCAGCATCATGCATGATTGTTAATCATGTCATGGCAGGGCAGCTCTTCAACCCATATGTCCAATATCATCTCATTACTTTGAGAGAAGTCTTTCTTTTGTTCACATACTTGCTTTACTGTTGGAACATAAAGGAATCTTTCTTTAATTGGAAACTCATGGAAATCAGTTATTGATCGATGCAGGATGTGTCATTCAATTATTGTGACTTGTATGAGCTCACATTTTATGTGGCACTGGTTATGCAGAAGGCTGATGGTTCAAGTCCCAGCAATGCCAAGCTGTGTAATAATGTATCATTTGTAAGATGCTCTTGGTAAAGCTATCTGTTAACTGTTATGAGTAAACAGAGCAGAATTCCAGATAAAACTTCAGAGTTACCTGGTCAGGACTTTAATTAACCTCTTAAACAGTTAAAATGTGTCTTTCCTTAAGCTTTAAGATATTACAATACTGACCAGAAGGACCAGAGTATTTGTTTTAACACTGCCAAGCTGCCCTTATTTCAAAGTTGCCTGATGTACAAGAATGCACCATTTAACACCTGTGCCATTGATGTTTGTTCTCCCTTGATGGCTGAGGTTTTAAAAATTATACTGAATTACAATAGAAAAAAAAAAAACATTCAATGTATTTCAATTCTGGATGTCATAAACACAAAATAGATTTCAAAACGGAAAAGACCGTCTGACATATGATGCTGCAGTATACCGTACTTGTGCTGAACTCTAAATATCATATTTTAACTAATAAATATAAAGTTTTTGTATGTTCATTGCTTATGTATCTACATTACAAATTTTGAAATAATTATTGTGAATTTCCATAAATTACCAAAATATGTTAGTACCTGTTCTGCATTCCAATTCCCAGTATGCTTTACTCTCACAGCATCACACACTCCATCGTTAACTATGCACATGTGTAGCACGTTTTTGACATTCACGGTTTCTTGCGAACGTTTCTAAACTTTGTCGCCGCGCGTTCACAAATCCGATTATTACCACAGTCACATAAGCTACTTTCGCGCAAGACATTTTGGTTTAAGAATGGACTAACTTGAGAGGAACTACCCCCTGAGCTCCTCTGAAAATTACATTTGTTTTAAGACTTTTTTTGGGTTTGTATTTGCACCACCAGTATGAATGCTGTGTGAAGCTGACGTGACATAAGCCAGGCAATTTTCACTTAGAAGACTCCAAATTGTGTTTTCCTCCATCGCATGTGGGCTATTTTTATGTATGTGCTAAGAAAAGACCCTGCCACGAGGGAGCTAAAAAGATCCCTATATGTGACCTTCGAAGAACTACAGTCATCCCTAAATCCTGCAGCATGAACATGTGATGAAGAGGGCACAATTCTAAGAACTATGAAAAAGTTCCTCTGGTGCAAATGCCCATGTAGTCGTTTTTATGCTACAATTGTAAATATCAAGGGTATTACATCTCTGATTCTCTGTCTGGTCTTACTGACTTCCAGTTTTTAAACTGTTTTTTACCTCAGACTTACAGATTTTAATCAAGGCTTCTTAATGGCCTTTCAGTTTCAGGCACATTGCAAATGCTGGATGCGTCATGCCAGATGTTAAACATTCTCTTACACAAGCCTATCATCAATACCCTATCATTTACATTGTGCTCGTCCTCCTTGAAACTGTATAATATTCTCTTCTGTCCTTTATCCATGATCTCACTCATCGTTAGGTTGAAATTTATTATACGGCCAAGATAAAACATGTCTCCTTTCTGCATTACAGGTAGGCTTGTGGAACTGAGAGATAGGGAGCAGTGAAGGTGCTCTCCTGAAAGTTGCTTTGCATTCTGCATGACACTTGCTGAGGTGCACTAGGTTGACGGATTAGGCGATAGAAAAAATAAGAAAAATGTCGCTGCAAGTAGCATTCATTAAAGACCTGAAAGTGAAAACTATCAATTAAAGTTTAGCTCTTCAGATTTAATAGGAGAAGAATAAAATGAGAGTGCGATACACTCCAGGCTATTCATACTGCCTTCTAGTTAATGACCTGCATTGCATACAGACAAGACTTTTAAGACAGGGCTGCCTTCATGAACCATAACGATTCAGCGCTCGAATATTTATGCCGTATCACAAGTTTACCTAAAGAAAACCCTTGAATATCTATCTGATGAGGTGCCAACCCAGTTCTGGCACATCTTCAGACAGACTATTTCTCTGCATTGTATGTAGGAGGCAGTGTGCAGCTGAAAAGTGCCTCTCCACTTGTGCAGTTAATAATGCAGAGGAAATTAAGGCCCTGGAGTGCCAGTAATCCTGCATATATCTGCCAAATAAAAAGCGTCCTTTACACATGCAACTTGATTAGCTTGATAGTTCTCCAAAGCTCTCTCGCTTACAAGCGTAAATTTTGGGGAGTGGGATATTTCCCTAAGCTTCCCAGGTGTACTGATGAAAATCGTCTGTGAAAAATGAAAGCTCCATGGAGTTTCTTTGTGCTACATTGAGATAAAGCATCAATGAGAATATGAAAACGTTCAGCACAAGCTAGTATTTAGGAATTCATTTTCCACTCCATTAATGTTAATGTCCTCAAGAAGTTGAGTGCTGCCGCAGTTTGAATTAGTGCTATTGCCATTTAGATATTGGCATTTTCATTCATTTGTATTTTTCCTGATTTTGCTTAATAGCAAGATAATTGATGGTACAAAAAGGCTAAAGGTAAAAGTGGCCCAGATTTTTAATCATATCTGACACTGGTGAAAAAAAAACACGCTGTGTCTTCAGTTCTGAATTTGTAGTTCTGATTTAGGCCACTTTCATATGTGGTACTAAAATCTGATACATGTGACTGAACAGCCAGATCAAAATTCATGAGACATTTCCATCATTCCAACTCAACATTCATCATAAATGTGCACTGAGAAGAAAAAGGGAAAATGACAGCAGAGAGGGTTGTTTTCAGTGGTGGGATAAAAAAGTAACAGATCTCATAAATATTCGGGGTGATGTCTCTGTGGAAACACAATTAGAAAGCACATATCGCAAATGCTCCATGTTTGAAGACACTACTAAAGAACACAAACACAGAGACAAAAGTATGTTGCTGTAGTGTCAAAGGAACAATAATAAGGTTAAAAGCAAAGTTTAAACAAACCAAGGATGCAAAACAAAGAAGTGGTCATGGCTGAATAGGTGCCCTTTTTAACATGACAATTAAAATGGTGCCTGGTTTTAAAAATAGTTTAAGAAGACTAATGTTTTGGAATGGTCAAGCAAAAGTCCTTAATTTAATAGAAATATTGGCAAAACTGAATGTGGAAACATCAGAGAGTTGAAGTTGGTCTGTATGGATAAATAAGCTAAAATTCATCCAAGATGGTATGCATTAGTTCCAGTTATTGCTGCACATGGTGACCACACTACATACTGAAATTAAAGGTGCACATAATATAAAAAAATAGACATAAAGATAAAGGGTTCACTAACTTCCAAGCCCCATTGTATGTTAAGGTGTATAATGTGTAAGTACAGGCAGAAAAAGTTAGAATTCTTTCATTCATTATCTTCCGCTTAATCCACACAGGGTCACGGCCCCACCCGAAAACTCTGGGTACAATGGCAGGAACAACCCTAGACAGGGCCAAAATCCATCGTAGAGTACACACACACACACACACACACACACATTCACACATTGACACACTAAAGGCTACTTCAGAGACACCAATTAACCTAACACACATGTTATTAGAATGAGGAAATGAATTGATTTTGTCATTGAATGATGACTTTCTATAGGCACTTTTTAAATAGCTTTTTACCTGGAACTCTGGGTCGTGCCTGGAAAATCCACAAGCAGTTACACCATTCTAAGCCCTAATTAGCTTAAGATGATCTGCAATGGTGTGATAAGCAGAACTGGGTGAAACACTTTGGGTTTAAACTCTAGTAACCTGGATCGTTTCCCAGGAGAGTTGCGGCATGGACGTAATTATGGTAAGGTGATCATGACTTTGAACACTTTTACTGGGATTAAAAACAGCTGTAACACTCAGGTCAACGCCAAGTAAATATGGACTTTCTGAGAAAAAAAAAAACAGCATTAGGGTCTGTTCAGGTGAACGCTGATGTACTATGAAATAGCACACTGCCTTATTGATTCCTTTGGAATTATGGTCATGGCATTGAATGCAGTAAGTGAATAAGCTATGTTGACACTCAGAGTGCTCGTAGGTAAATTCTGTCATATGGTTATTAGGGTGTAAGTGAGGTAAAGCAGCATAGCTTGGCTGCCATATGGAAATCATTTTTCATCTTATATTATCAATAAAGCTTTTTATAATCATTAGGTACACACCTGCTGGTAAACCCTGCAGGTTAATAAAACACACTTTGTTCCAAACGACATGGGAATGACAAAGGAGAAATATTAAGTCCTGTGACCTTAATTAGGGTTAATAATATATTATGAGCCACTCAACTGGTACATCTAATGAACCAACCACCCGCCCAAAGTGAAGTACAGACTGGCAGCAGTCTTTTTGGAGGCTCTCTTCTCCTCACAGCCCTGCAGTACACACCACTGTCAGTCAGTGATATCTTCAGTGGTATAATGGCATTTTTTAATACCATAGTATTAAAAAATATAAAAAATATGCCACTCACCAAATGTTTGCACATGCTGGATTTTCCCCAAGACTGCCACAATTGACACATGATGGTCACTAGATGCGCCAAATAAATTGGTTACACTATTGGTCTACAAATATATACGTGATATGTTTCCTTTACTCCTTGTTGTTTATAGTTATGCATTGCGAGCATAGACATGGTATTGGCCCCTGGATCATGGATCAAGGTCTCTTATAATCTCTTAAATCTCTTAAAGGCATCTTATAATTCTCTAAAGAATCTTCTGAAAAAACATGATTCTAATCTAATAAATAATGATCTAATAAAATAAAACAAAAATAATAATAACGCATTGACAATGTAGAATAAATAGTAATGCAATTGTGGTATGATATAATATTCACTATTTCACTTAATGTATTATACTACTGTAACTGTATTTACATCACATAGACTACTGTACATATTTAGTAATGCCAATCCATTATTTTATTAATTACATCATTTATTAGACTTTAGTAAAGCATATTATTGTACTTATAGCCTAATGATAACATGTTTTACTCCTGTACTGTGGTGTATATTACCGTTGAGTATATCTGTATCCTTTTACTGTTAATAAGAAACAAAGTTAACAATTTTACAAAATGGAATTTGATGGTAGAACCATGAAATGCCAAAATTACCATCACAACTTTATAGTAAAACTGTTGTTAAACTTTACCTTTAACTTTAAACGTTTACATTAAAACTATTAAGCAATTTACAGTTCTGCTATGATATTTCACAGTACATTTTTGTTGGTGCAGCCGTGATGTTTCCAAAAACATACATTATGAACACTAAATCGGAGAGTACCCCGAGTGACACTGAACAAGTCGCCTATCTTACAAAAGAATTGCAAATGCGAGAAGATTAAAGGCAAAGGGACTAAACATTAATGTAAAAAAAAGTATACTATACCATTTAGCTATTTATTAGGTTATTGTGTTATGTCATATGTGTGCATGGAGCTCGTGGTTATGTGGTTTCATCAGAGTGATACCGTTTTCTGTGAGAAAGCCATGCTGTTATTACATATATCATCAAACACAATCAGATTGTGAGGTCAGAACTAACTGTTGTATAGAAAAAACATGGACTGACTAGTGTCAAATCAACTGAATAAGAAGTAAATATTATATGGAATGGTACGTTTCAACACACAAGAAAAGACACACACAGATCAAAACACTCTTATTAATGTATTCCTGGGAAGCACGGTGGCTTGGTGGGTAGCACCGTTCCCTCACAGCAAGAAGGTCCTGGGTTCAATCACAGGGCGGAGCGGCCAATGTCCTCTCTGTGTGTAGTCTGCATGTCCTCCCCGTGTCTGCGTCGGTTTACTCCGGTTTCCTCCCACATTCCAAAAACATGCGTGTTAGGTTCATTGGTGTCTCTAAAGTAGACCTTAGTGTGTGAATGTGTGTATGTGCCCTACGATAAATTGGCGTCCAGTCTAGGGTAGGTTCCTGCTCTCTGGCCCAGAGGTGTCGGATGGACCCCGTGTGGATTAAGCAGAAGAAAATGAATGAATGAATAATGTATTCCTCTTCACACTTCTAATAAACACACTCACACACACACACATTTAAATCTCTTACAATATAAAGCACATCAATCAATTCGCATATACAGAACCACAAAACAAACCTACTTCTGGTGTTTTTTTTGTTTTTTTTTACAAATGAGATTAGCTTGGTGTCATCATTATGTGCCTAATTAAAATCTCATGTTGTTCTTGTCATGTTTGATGGATAACAATGAGGCATGACATTAAATACTGCCGTTAAGTCAAATATGCATTAACAGAAAGGTCACTTTCATTGCATGGCTTAGCAAGAGCCATTATTTTACATACGACACAGACTTTACTGACAGACTCATCCAAGCCCTCTTAGAAATAAATGTACCTTTTATTTTTGGAAATGTCCTTGACTGTCTCTTTGAATGATGCTCTTCAATGCTTCGTCAATTATGTCGAAAGTCCTAACATTTTGGCACTGAGCTTCATCCACAAATCTTTACTGTGTGACATTAATGTGTGCCCTTTAGAACCCGCTTTGTGTGTCATCTTATGCATTGTGTCATGAAGGCCCATATTTATGGACAGACTTCCGTTGTTTTAGCATTTAATCAAATCTGGGTTTACCGAATCAGGAATTTATATTCAAGCAAACATGATGAGTCTGAAAATGTTTTTTTCTGGTCTGAGCATTAATAACGAATGGATTAGTGGTAATAATGCAGAGTATTACCACAAAATGGAGGGTTGCTGAAATGTGGGTGACTTTTTGCATAATTCAGTTCCATTTAAACATAATTTCACAGAGCAAACCTTGAACATTGCCATGGGTTTAAGAAAACATTAAATATTAACATTTTCAAAAGGGCAAATAAACAATTTCAGGCACTATTGACCAAGCAGTAACCTTCCAACATGCACAAGAGATTTTATTTCTTCTGGCAGATGAAGGTGTGTTGTTGGCGACAGTAAACCCAATTCATTAAATTTAAACATTTCTAAGCATTAATAAATATTATTTACTAAACCTCCTAATAATTTTAACAAAGATTTGCATAAGCTTGGGATAGCTATTGATATTCTGACACATTGATCAGCACCCTGATGATCCCTCCACAGACTCATTTGGTATTTAATTCACCACTGCTGGTTGGGAGCACCCCTCAAGTGCCAATGTTTTTAAAATATTCAGACCCATTTGTCTGCTCATAAAGTTGCTAGGGTCTTTGTCCGGCATTGCATATGGCGTCAACACGAACCAACTTTCCACTTCCCAGAATAAATTATAATATCCTGTCAAAATCCTGACAATTCGACTGGATTAAATTAGAAAGGCCTTTATTTGCTATAAAGTTACCACGGATTCCTTAGCCAACATTTGCAGTAACAAGGAAAACCGTTTTGTCATTTTCTTGTTTTAGGTGTGAGCAACAGTCATGAGCAGGCCTACACCTAGTAGTACACAACTGTGTCCATTTCAGGAGTCCCTAATGGTTTAAAAAAGGCAAGCTGTGCAAGGCAGGATTGTTTGCTTCTGATAAGAGCCATGCTATGTGCATTTAGTTTCCCCCCTTGTCCTGAGCAGTCGAGGATGAAGGCTGTGTAAACAATCATGGTGGAAAGATGTGAGCCGGAGTCATGTGGGAAATGTTGCGGCTGTGATGAATTTGAATCCCCCGGTTTGTCGAGGCTGGGGCTGCGTGTGGCTCTGCTCGGCTTATTTTTAGTTTCCTTCCACTTTGGTGCAGAACTCCCATGCATTCCCACACATTATCTGTCCCTAGACACACACATAGCTTACCGCATCCCAACAGAGTTCTGCTTGGCCTGTTCCTTTTCGTTATCCGAAGTTCTCTATCTCTTTTTTTGTGTGTTTAATTTTTTTTTTTCTGCTTTGGACACTGTGCCATATCCCTCAGCCAAACAAGCTGCATTTTGTCCACATATTGGGTGAATTACAGAAGCAAACAAACACACACACACATACACACACACACACACACACACACACACGTAGATGCACATTCACAGTCACACCAGGTGCCTTACCGAGCTCAGCCTAATTGCTGCAGTTGCTCCAGTGTTGTTCATTCATCATTGTGAAGTGACCCAGAAGTTATTACCTGCAGGACATCGGGCTAGCCAAGGGCTTGGTTGTATTTGTATGGTGTTCAATTTTACCAATTAACTCCCTGAAGCGCAAACACTGATGATACGTATCCATTATCTCGTTGAATCCTTTTTCTTTTTGGATTTGTTTTATCGCAGTGCCCTGCCAGATCCACACAATGCATGACGGCTGTGGAGTTCAACACAGTTCAGCTCGGCACATTAGTGTGTCTGCAGGTGAAAGCTTCCTGAGAGTTTAATGAATGGAAGTACTACTGAGACCAAACAAACATCATACAGGCTTATCAAAATGTTTGGCCACCCCAGTACAATAAATGATACTCTGATTTAGGGACTTTTATATTGGCTCTCTTTCTCAGAGAACACTCGTGGCAGACACTACTGCTATATGGGATGCTAGTTCATCACAAGGTGCGGCACCACAGGATACATTTTAACATTTAACATTTACAGCGCTTAGCAGACGACCTTATCCAGAACGACTTACAATTCATACAATCTTACAAACCAAGCAGTCGTGGGTTAAGGGTCTTGCTTAAGGGCTCAACTGTGGCAGCTTGGCAGAGGTGGGATTTGAACCTGGGACCTTCAGTTCCAGAGTCCAGTGCATTAACCGCTAGGTCACCACAGTCCCTGGGGATACCCCATCCATCCTCTCATCTTTCAAGTATAGCCAGTCATCCTAAAAATGATGCTAAAAGGTGAACACATTTTATGGTAGTTCGCATCTACCTTATTTGGCAGACACCCTTATCCAGAACGACTTACAATTAATACAGTTTCACAATCCAAGCAACTGTGTTTTAAGGTTAAGGGCTTTGCTCAGGGACCCAACAGTGGCAGAGGTGGGATTCAAAAGCTGGACCTTCTGGTCCATAGTCGAGTACCTTAACCACTATTCCACCACAGTCCCACAGCCAGATACGTTTGGCATCTTAGTGCACTACCTGAGCACTAGTTAATGAAATCGACCACATATATGCATATATCAGTTTGTATAGTATGTGATACATGCTGATAAATACTAAAATATAAAGTTGTATAGAATGAGGTTGTTACTTAAAACCCATATTTATTATGTACTTAGCATATGGGCTAGTTTCTTTGTACCAATAATGTAAATATTTAAGAGATACAGAGAATGAGAGCATGGTAAGAATGTGCTAACTGCATCACTGCAGTGAGATAAGACTTTAACCATCTCAACCATCCTTAAATAATCCAAAATAGAAAATCAATGGGCATTTCATGTTGATATTAAATGACTCAATGAATTAGAAACACTGCAGTATCCCATATAGCATTGCGGCGTATGATATATAGAGTAATATGCATGATTTTGCCGGATCATGTTTCAGAGAATGTGAATGTGAACCGTGGTACATATCTGTAATAAAATATATTTTAAAACTGTTTGGATGCTGTTTTTTTTTGCTTGGATTTGGTGATTCTTAAATCACAAAAAGTGGTTAATATATTATTTAATGCTAGGTTTTGAATACTTTATGAGTTTAGGTCATTATTAAAACCATTTATTTTATTCTGTTGGAATATGGTTACTGTATTCCTTATGAATATTAACACACCATAACCAGTCTTTAAATAAAAATATATTATTATTATAGTATGTATTAACTGCTTTATAACCCTTCATATTGTGGGCTTATGATTAAATTTCAGATTGATAATTCTATTTGTAATTGCTACTATATTCATATACAGGGTAAATCAAAAGTCACAGGACACACTTTTTATTCCGAAAGGGAAAAGGACATATCTGAATGCCCCAGAAAGTAATGGGTGAAGTGGCCTATCTTTTAGGCTATGCCCAGACCATGACCACCATCTTGAAAGCCGGCATGTTGGATCAAGGACAAGTTTTTCCAATGGAAAGGTGGTCAAGTAGGATATCAAACAAATCCAGAATTGTATCAGAAATCGATTGCCGCAATCAAATTAGCAAAATGATTTAAAATATATCAACGCAGAAAGCTGAAATCTTTTGTTGTTTGTCACATGTAACTGAAGAAGGAATTGATGATTCTGATGTCCAAAGAACTTCAACAACTGACACCCAGAAAGACCACCGATTTCACACAGTACTGTTACATCCCTCATAGCCAAATTCACAGAAAGCGGGACTGTGGATGACAAGCCACATAACGATCGTCTGAAGAACCGCTATCAACGAAGAGACCTCAGCAATGGATTTGGCAGCCTTTGCAAAAAGTCCATGACGAAGCACACGAAAGGTCCTGTGACTTTTGACTCGCCCTGTATATGATAATGCATTTCTTAGCAGTGTACAAACGCTCCCAGACTTTATTCATATATAAATGGCTACTCCACTGTTTAATGAATGCATATGAATATTTGATATTTACAGTTCCGTTCGCATGAGTGCTAGTATTTTGTTCTCGGTCTAAAATGTATAAAATGCACTTCAAGTTAGGTATTAAATTGTAAATATATATTATTTATTGATGGCCTATGGACAATTCATAAGGTCAGGTCATTATTGAGCCCCATTTACCTTCATTAGCTACAAAGCGTGGAAAGGCGAGCGAATAAATCAGTTATTATTGTGGACATGCATGCGTGGACAGGCCACAGGTTAAGTCATAAACTATCGACATCATGATCATTTACTATAGCAAAGTTTCGAATCAAGATTTGACTGTTTTCAGAGTGGCTGTTTATAGGCTGAGATAAGATAAAGAACTCACTGACTAATGTTCTCCTTAAGCTGTGAGTCATGCGATGAGAAGCCTGTAAAAAGCATTTTAACAGCCACATTTAATCACATACACACACACACACACACACACACACACGCACACACTCAAAAGAGGACTCGCTTATGCTGGCTTCTTCCAACTTGATCTTGCTCTTGTGCCAGAATTAAATGACTGTGCAGGCTGCAACCAGGCTCTTCTGGGCTCAAGATTGTTTACACACATCTGCTTCCCATCAGGGGATGTACATGTAATTTTCTGTCCTTATTCATTACTTGAGATATATTTATAGCGTAGATGATATTGTTGCTGTATCTCTTGATAAATGGGGATCATTAATGTTTTTTAAGAATCTCTGTAACCACCAGATGTGTGAATTAGATACTATTATGCAGATTATATACAGTATAGTGTCATTTTATTCATCTTGTATCTGAACTGATGGCAGGGTTAGAATCCTCCTTATAGAAAACGATGCCATTTTTGTGTATTATGTTCACTACTTTACATATTACGGTCAAATTTGCAGCATGGATGCACAAGTCATTGGGCTACAGGTAATTTTCCCTGACACAGGTAATTCATATGGATCTCAGCGGCCAGCCAACCTGCTAATCCTTAAAATGCAGACGCCTTGAGCCTGTGCGTGGCAGATAAGTCACGTTTCCATATCAAACATTTAAAAGGTTAAAATAACCTGACACACTGTCTTTTACACTCTACATATAAATGAACACATCAATTCCAATCCTTTACTCAGGACCAGAACAGCTCTAGCCAGAGCCAGGAGTAACCCAGAGCAGGTGATCATACCAGCATTAAGGAGGCAAATAATGCCACTAAGGATGGCCTAATCTCCCCAGTGCACGCCGAACCCCCTGGTGTCCTCACATTGTTGCCTTCCCGTAACACTGAGCCAGGGTTGCCAGATCTTGGCTGGAATCCCTCTTCCTCTCCATACGGGCACCTGAATGTCTGATTAACTCCGTGTGGAGTTCTCCGCATGTTTCTACAGAGATCTGCTACCATGCCTCTACTTAGCCTCTATTTAAATCTGTAGATTATATCAGAATCCTACAAAATGTGGCAATTTTGCCACCATCGTATTGCAAATGCATTTACTTAGGTCATTAACCTGCTACAATATTAATTTTGATTTACAAACTAATTTTAATTAGTGATCATGGACATTGTATACTCATATTTATATAAAAAGCACCCACATAGAATTGTCGGATTGCTGCAAAATTTGGTAGCTATGTCTTGGCAGATATTTAAATTATTACAGGTGTCATCTGATTAGACACTGGTTCTTGCCACAATAGGGTGTAAAACCGCTTCCTGTGCTTCTCTTCAAAATAAACTTTCAGAGGCAATTTTTAGGTAGAGTAAACTTTTTATTAGAGATTTTGATTGCTAGGCATGCCAGTTGACAGACTGGACAAAAAGGGGTGCATCGCTGGACTGAAAGAAGCAGGATGGTCATTTAGATGAATATCCTGCCATCAAAGCCATTCTGACCTAGCTGTTATGGGATTTTGGGAACAGTGATTCTATGAGGTCTCTGAATGGCCCAGACAGACCACCAGTAGAAAGGTCTGTTTGATCTGGCAAATCAAAAAAAGCACGAGCAGCTTCCCCACTTTCATTGCCCACAAGTCAGGGATTGCCAGGAAGGTTTCCAAACAGATAGCAACAAAACCTTGGCCTGCCTGGATGCCAGATTTATCAAAAAAAAAATCAAGCATTTATGTGAGATTCTTCAGCTTCAGAGTGTGCAGGATCTACATGCCCGACTGCTATGGTCCACAGGATACCCCCACAAACATGTACAGTGCATCCGGAAAGTATTCACAGCGCTTTACTTTTTCCACATTTTGTTACGATACAGCCTTATTCCAAATTGTATTAAATTAATCTTTTTCCTCAAAATTCT